>CAJUYI010000796.1:41652-56298 GCA_910591695.1 Galerucella pusilla
TAACCTTTCTAATACTGAAAATCACTATTTTTTCAACGTGGCTTCTCAATTTGACACATTTCAGTATATTAAGGTTATCTATGTTGACACAAGAATTGATTACTAATATCAGTAATGTGACTTCTCAATATGGCGACTTCCGTCGAAAGTTGGTTAAATCACTACCACGCTTACCTTCCCTTTTTTGACCGAATGATTATATTTTCTACTGGCTGGGGTCATCTTCCAGCCATGGAGTACAAACTTCCATCTACGACTTTCAGCCTTGATATCCTTTCAAAAGCCATGATGTTCCCCATTTTCTAAGCATTGTCCTCTATTTCTTTTACGAGTTGTCGTTCCTTATTTTTCTAAATATTGTCCTCTCTATCTTCTACGAGCTGGTTGTTTTTTCGGCAGACATTGGTAAGTTTTCTATTTTACTGTTCAAATAAGCCACATGTATTCCAAATTGCTGGTTTACTATTGACTTTTTCCTGCACGTATGCACGCATTACCACACTGTGGGAAAGTGCTCGTTCCCAGGTTGTCGGTAAGCCTCGCTTGCAAAACGACCAGTCAACCCGATGGACGAGTGCGCAAAGTGTTTTCCATTTGTCGAATGGGTATGGAATGAGATGACAAGTTGGGGAAATAGTTGCCCAGTATGGGCTATCACAATATTGTAGATCCCAAAGAGGTTACAAAACGGCTATACTTGGCAGTAATGGACTAAACATTTTTCTCTGCGCTTCCTTTTCAGCACACTAACACTCTCTTACAGGCTTCAGAGATTCCATCTATTTGTTAAAGAATTTTTTAATTTTGTTTGAGTTCCTGTTACTGAAATTTCATCATCGATGGATATGTTCTGCAAAATTGAAACTCGGCATTTTTATTTACTTAACACTGCATGGGTTTAGTATTTCCATGCTCAAGCTTGAGAGTAGTAGGGGTTGGTAAAGTAGTGGTGATATTCGAGTATTAATATGTAAATTTTAAAATATTTTTATATTGTGTAATTTGTGTTTTATATTTACTGTTTGTATTTTTGTATATATTTGTTCCTGTTTGTATTTATTTTTTCCTGTTTGTATATTTTCATTACTGTACTTTGCTAGTAAAGACAAACTTGTGGCAGAGTGCATCCGGTAGAAAACATCCTGTAAGCCGGTGGGGAATATTTTCCGTCGGTTGTAGATTTTCTGACCGATTGATTATATTTTCTACTGGCTGGGGTCATCTTCCAGCCATGGAGGACAAACTTCCATCTACGAAGCTTTCACCTTTCACCTTTAATTGTTCAACAAATTTAACAATTTCACTAGCTGTCCGATCTAAGGAGTTATAATATATGTTAGTAACTTTTACATGATTTGAATAGTTTTCACAAATTGACACAGAGAAGTTAGCAACTAAGGGTAACACCTTATTTGTCCGAATTATCGACTCAAAATCCACTGGTATATGTAAAATTTTCCCCTGAATCGATTGCCGAAGATTAAAACGTTCTATCTATCATATTAATCGAGTTATGAGTGTCTTTAGATTTGAAAAGTGAATTTTCGAAAATTTCATGACTCCATTTGAAGGCGAAGGAATGATTTTATACAACAACGGACTGTGGCAGTCAATTTCTTATTCCAAAAAACCCCTCTAGACGAATTTTAGACATTTTTATGTCGAAAACAATGCATTTTGAATTTATTGTCATTGCAAATTCGCTCGTTTCATTATCAAAATAGGGAAGTTGTACAAAAAACATTGTATGGTATTTGTGTTAAAAGTGATTTTATTTTGTTCGTGAAATTGTTCAATTCGCTCCGCTCATTTCACAAACGTTTTCACTCACAAAATAAAACCTCACTTTTAACACTCATATCATAAATAACTATATTTTTGTCAAAAATTTTGAAGCAAGGGGTAGTAGGTATGTAAATATTCAATATAACGCTAACGCTAACTTACTCATTGCTCGGAATTACCGACTCAAAATCCACTTTACATATCGGAAAAAGTTAAAGATTATGTTTTAAATGAAAAACAGAAGCATAAATATTTGTTTGGTTCTCTCTCCAAATACCGCCTGAAGCAGACGCCTCCCTGCTTCATAGTACCGCACGACCTGAACCTAGATACTTGACGTCTTATCTCCATTCAACCTCGGTCCCATTAAATGCAATGCTTTATTCAGAATAGAGAAAAATTTTAAAATGCGTCTTGGCACTATTTAGATTTGAGAACTTGAAAGAATTTATAAAGGAAATGCATGGAAAAACATTAACAATTAATTAAAATCTATTAAATTTGTTACATTATTCCACCATGCAGACAGAGAAATAGGTAGCACGGAGTGTTAAAGTGCAATTCCGCCATTGTTTGTAACTTATTCCATAAATAAAAACCGATGTAAAAGAATAAAAAATGTATTTTTAATTTTATATACAATCTATAAAAATTCGGTAAAAAAGCCATATTACAAAATGTGACATAAATTAAAACATGTACAAACACATAAAATTCAGTCTCTGTAAAAATAAAAAAAAATAAATATTGTTAAAAATATCACATATAAATTATAATACATTAAGTTAATAAACATCTCTATATAGTGGATTCTGAAAATATAAGGGTATTTATTCGAATTACCTCTGCCATCATAAACATATAAACTAATCTATCAAGAGTGCAGAAAAAAACAACATGTTTTAGTTATGATTTACATTAACAAGGATGAAATTCTAAAAATTGTTAGTAATTTTAATAATTATCAAAAAACATTTTCAATAATTGACAAACTATATAATATTCGAATCAAAGAGAAAATATCGCAATTATTTATAACACACAAAAATACTATTACCTTGGTGGCCACTACATGTTACTATTATTTGGATATTAAATGAATTCGGACCTTCAAGTATAGAAAAATATTTTCGCAAATACGTCAAAGACTTTCAGCAGATCAATCTTACAGACATGAGCTATGAAGATAACCTATACAGCTGAGTAAATCTAGATTTAAATGTGAAATTGCCAGGGCTAATAGTGCTGGTAGTAAGAGTCCACATTCTAAAAAGTGTATCGAAAACACAACTAAGCCAAAAGTCCCAAAATACCAAGTAGTAGGCGATTCGGGCTGATTCCATACAGCACTTATCACTGCACTGTTCGATACCTGAAGCAATTTCACATTCATCAAGTCGACAAACACCATCCAGGATGATGGATGCAGGTCTTTTGTGGTTTTTCTGGACCTTAACTGGTGCAATGATCGTATTTACTATGTATTACGTAACCACGGCCACAGCTGTGGTTACGTAACCTTTGAATTCAATTACAAACCCTGAAGAGGACTTAATCTTATGACAGAGTATAGAGTTACATTAAATAGGCATTTCTTTTAATGATAAACAATAGTAACAGTAAAATTAGCTAGTGTAGTGGTGATTGATAATGCACTCTACTATAGTTTATTCATAATATAATACTCCCTCAATAAAAAACTGAAACCAGCTGATCAAAAATCGATTTCTTTCATTTCCAATTTTTATACAAAATAAATGTTTCATCTAGTAGATTTCTAATACAGGTACATTAAATTCTGATAAGCATATCGAAACAATTGTCAATTTACTTGCAATTTACAGATTTTTATAAATATATTGTGGAGTCATTTAAAAACAGTTAGTATCATTTAAAACCATATAAACTACAGTTTATTGAAATATTTACACTTCTACTTTTATTACTAACTGTACAATTTAGAAATTGTTTACCCAAATTATACCTTGTCATCCGAATACTTCCTTGTTTAGATTATGTATAGCTAGATTTATCAAGCTATACATAATAATACCAAATAAAAAAATTCAAGAAATAAGTGAAAAACAAGCACTACACTACATGTTTGTGGGACTCTATAGGTATCTTTACCAGTAATTTAATGACCCAACGTTTATCTGGTATTTTATAATAACCCTTCCGTTATCTAATCCCTTCTAGAAGTACAAATGAAAGTAGAAGTTTATAAGTAACTTGATTGAAACCAGATATTACACTTACAATTACATGTGAAGAGGTCTACATTACTTTTACAAGCATGATAGGGTACTGATGATGGGGAGGTGCATAAGGGTTCCTATTTACATATCATGTACGCCCCGTCAAAACAATATTTATACCTGACAACAGTTGTAGATTCCCAGCAAAACTTTATTTACGTTGAAGGGTTCAATGAAACTTAAAGTCAAACGACAATATATTTAATGTGGTTTGACTTTGAGTTTCATTGAACCCTTCATTTGGATTCTAACCACATTTGAGGTATGGATGAACTCTTAAACTTTATTTACGTTGTTTACATCGGTCGTAAATGAAATCTGAATAGAGTATAATGTAAAAATGATCAATGGTATATGGTGCATATTACTTTCTTTCGATATATAGATAAATGATCGTAATTTGAGGCACTTGTGGTAATATTAATTTCTAAAAGCATCAAATTTATCAAAGTTCTACATTATCAACTATCTACATTGAATTTAAATGAAAAGTTTTTCTATAACAACAAAACAGACACATTTTTTAGCAAGTGCAGGTACATCAGTAGCGGTAAAAATCCGGAGAGAATAGCGTACAGATGTGAGTGAATATAACCACAAAATCACAAGCAAATACAAAAGCAAAAAGTCTAAGATCCAGTACCAGCTAGGTCTCATTTAATTGAAACCAAATTATATAGATTTAATTTCCAAAAATTGATGACAATACTGAATAACAAGCTACTAATTTAAAAAAGTTTGTAAATGGAAAAACTCCCACAATTTAAGATCTACTCATAACAGAGACCAAAATAAGTCTACTATAGGTCTTTATTCGAAAGTTAATCGACATTAATCCTTAAAAATAGTGAATTATTTTACTTGAATTTAATGAAATAAACTTGTAAAGAACTGAAAAAAAAACTGACAAAGATTTACTTCCACTTCATGCAACGTAACCATTTTATAGGACACAGTAATAATGGGATATAAACTGAGATGAAGCAAAAAAAACACCACATGGAGTTTTCAAGAAATTGTATACATTGAATAGTTTTTTACAATGTTTATGAAAGCACATTATCAAAAATCAAAACTGTTCTTATTACTGTATATAAAAGTTAGTAAATCAAACTGTAGTTAAAAACTATAGTTTACCAGTGGTAAAAATAAGTACATTGAATATTAAAAAATTAAGAACTTAAATCCAAATCAAGACTGCTCGTATTTAATTTTTGTTGATTTAGGGCCGGTTTTACAAGAGAGATTTATACTAGGTATAGTTATTCTGGGAATAAAGTTATACCAGAATTTATACCTAGAATAAAACTAGTTGGTTTTCCGATGCTTTTTTACATTGGTATAGCAATTCTTACTCCAAGAATTCCCAGAACTATACCTAGTATAAATCTCTCTTGTAAAACCGGCCCTTAATCAACTTTATTTTGACGAAGTTTGATACATATAAGGGTAGTAAACATATAAAATAAAGTACCAGTAAATAAACATTGGGAGCCTTGAATTAAAATAGATAATTAGTTTTACCACTGGCAAGCCGTGCTTCTTGTAGGCAAGAGGTATTAAAATTGAAATTATTGTTGTTAAAATAGTTAACTGAAGAGGTAATTCAAAATAAACACCCTTAAAAACTGCCTTGAATTAATAGACAATATCCTTTCAGGAAAAATCAATTAGGACTGGGCACTGTACACAACCTAAATAACTGTACATCACACGGTACTCGTTAATTAAATTTTGACAACTAAGAGATAAAGACTATTATTATTATTATTATTTGTAAGATGTGTATTCAACTAAGATTTATAATTTCAATTAATTTGTTTTATGCCCACAATTGGTTATAATGAATATAGTGAATATTGAGTAGTTGGATTAATAAATAAAACTTCACTTGCTTCCATTAGTGGAGATATAGTGCAAAGCTTTCCATATTTTGACGTTTGACATTTTTGATTGTGCACATGATAGTTTCGTCAAATGAAATTTGTTCTTTTTTTATTTTCTGGAAGCTGAAATTCACCGTGAGTGAAATAAAGCATAAAAAAACGATATGACCGATTTGAAAACATTTTTGAAGCCCTGAAAATTTCTTCTTTCTTCCACTAAGCAAATAAGAATTTCCCTGTCTTATTGACTGCTAGTCGAAACAGTTGATGTAAATTTTGGAAAAAAAATTACACATTATAATTTGATTTCGAGGAAATAAATATGTAATAATATTAATATGTGGACCAAAAAACTGCAAAGACATACCAGTTTCAAAAATATTTTGGGGAGCAGTACTAAACAAAGAAAGAGACAAAGAGAACAATTAAATAAAAATATACGAGGAGAGTGCTTAGTTTACAACAATGTCAGAGATAAGTTACATCTGGGTACATAATCCGCATTTTTTGTAAAATTTGCACGTCAATTAATGAAGTAAATTTTTTTAAATGAATGAAAGAATAATTTAAACGATTTGTTGAAAACACATCTTATCTATAATTTTGTTCACATAGAAATTTTGTTTGTGGTACTAATACTGGTATTTAATTTCAAAAGACATTTAGTACGGACAACTATAGAGATAAATCAAAATGTCCAACGCTCATAATTGGTACATAAAGAGACTGAAATTCATTTATCTCCCAACTGTATATTAAAAAGCAGTAGACGTTTCTACAAAAATAAACTTTTGTTACCCTTGGAAATAAATGTGAATTAAACGGAAACCAGAGCTACAATATTTGAGCAATATATGAAAACATCATTAAAATAATAATCAATTATTGGAGTAGATTTTCCAATTCCACTCAAAATAACATGAACAGAAAATGACAGTAATAATGTTTTTTATAGAAAAATGTAACCAAATTCACAAACTTCTAAGTGATTCGATTGATTATCATTTGAAATAAAATCATATTATTTCATTTCAAGTCTAGTAGCGGATAATATTTCATTACTAATGATTTGTCCAAGTCCAATCCTTGACACTACTGGTAAGCGAGAAATTTCGCATCATAGCCACCAGTAATTAGAGAAGATTCCACAAAGCAAAGAAAAATTATGGTTGGATATTTGGAATGGCGGATCCAGAAAGATAATAAGTCAAAAGTCGCTAAACTATTTTAATAAAGAGAAGTGAATATTGTCGCTACTAGATTTGAATATGCCGCCAAATAAGCTTGATGAAAGAAGTCATTCTCATTTCTGTATTTTATTAAATGATCTTTCGCAATAATAAATCTCGTAAGATTTTGTCCACAATAGTTGATATTGATATTACTACTGCTCGGTTTCCGTTTTCTCAACATTTTCTGTTACCCTTTGCTGTCATCTGTCAACCATGCAACATCATTTCCTATAACCACAGATCAATCAAACCAGAAAAAAGGCCGTTATCTGTCAACAACACATCCAACCATCATAGAGCATTTAAACCAGAAAACAATGATCTATTCTACTAACTATCCTGCACTGAGATTTAAAGGCTTGCTTTCCCCATCACTAACCCTCTTGCTGGTGCTAACAGTCAGATCCGTTGGTACATCAGAAATAAAAGAAGAGGTAGGAGGTTTTTTTGTAAAACTTAAGTCTAAGGTGCCACTAGAATAACTTAATTTAGGTATTTTAGGCGGTTTCTCCCCGTAATCTTTTTTCCTACCCATACTAAGACTAAATTCGTTCAGATGCTTGTTTATACTACTCAAATCAGGCATCAAGAACTCAGGTTTTGTGACTGTAGCTTTTCCCAATGAAGATATGTAGTCCGTCATCGAAAATTCTTTAGGAACTTTCGGCATAGTAAACTCATGTTGTGGATATTCTCGTTTAGATTTTGTATTATGGTAGTTTGTTGAATTATTTCTCTTTGAAAGTTTAGCTTCTGACGGTATCTTCAAAGATGAAGTTGACGGCAAAGGAGCTCCTAAAGCAGCACTGGGATGTGTTTTATCCGCTCTAAGTCTCTGGGTAGGGGGTGGTACAGGAGGTGGAGGTAAATGCGCACTGGACGAAAACGTTTTGAACATGTCCTGCATTTTAAAGTAATTGCTTTGCAAGAACATATTGTTAGCGGCAAGTGTACTATGCGCCATTGGATCTGGCAGGCCAAGAAGACTGGTAGCACTGGGAAACTTTCCAGAACTATATAATATACTCGAAATATCCGAAGGTAACATATAATTAGATGCTAAACTAGCTGGAGGAGTAAACGTATGGAAGAACTGGCTAGGTTTGGACACGGTAGGTATACTTATCAAAGGTTCTTTTTCTTCCACGGGTAAACCTAATAGCTCTTTTATAAACTTCCACAGAGAAGTTTCAGATTCTTCTCTAGGGAACTTAGACATTAAAGTAGTCCTTAATTTATCTACGTAACACGTCGTTCCCATATAAATATCCGCAAAATTAATATAGTCAGACTCTTTTTTATAATATTCGATGCACTTTTTCATCTCGTCTTTGATGTGTGGGGAAACAACGGAGTCTTGTGTGACACTGTATGACATAAGCATCGGTCGTCCATACTCGTTCGGTTTCGATTCCGGAGGTGGCACGACCCAATAGGCCACTATACTAGATTCCAGTGAAGGGGTATCGTAATTGTAGGGGGCTGAAATATCAATTTAATAGTTACTTGACAAACGTTATACAATCTACTTATGATCTGATCATAATATGCTCAACAGCTTCCCTGTATCAAGTAAAATACTACAAATGTGTGATGCATTAAAGATATTGTAGATAAAATACGTTCATTTATATTGTAAGACTTCAAGTTGTCTCTATCGAAGAAGTGTAAATATATACTACTTCCCAACTAAGATTTAACAGGATGACATAAAATTGATGATCGGAAAGATTGAGCTTTTCAAAATTAGTGATTTAAACTTAACTGAATTTGGCAGTACACACTTTATTATTGTAACAGTAATAGTTTTAGTAGTAGTAGTAGTAGTAAGAATACTTACATATTATTACTCCTATACATGGCGTATAACTGTTGTCTTTGACACCTTTCATTTTAATTTGGTACTCCAATTGTGCATCGATATCTCGTAACGTTGGAGCTGCTGCAGCTGTCGGATGGGAATGATACCATCCTATCAGTGAAAGTTTTTCTCTTTCCATTGTTCGTTTTATTTCTGTTTCTATATAGCGAGAATTATTTTTGTCCTTTTTTGTGTAACGACAGGGGAATGCTCGTTTCACATACAAATCTGAAAATTATATATATATATAAAATAAAATTTGTAATTTTGTTCATAATAAAAATATGTAGAATCAACCAATATATTTCTGGGATGACAATATATAAAATGTGGTGGAAACTACTTACTTTGGGTACTAGGTTCCCAGCTGCCAGCGAGATATCCAGACACTTCTGATTTCGTTAAATGGCAATGAAAATCCATAAGAAACGCTGAATTTGTAGTCATGGTAATTAAAAAGGGTTGTAGTTTTCCTAAACTTGAAAATGGCACGCATTCTATCATTGTATTAGTGTCACTGAAAATTATTTGATTCGAAATTTAGAAACAAATCAAAAACAATTGCTAATAACTTAATGTGCTGATTGAAATACTAATTATAATGGGCTCGTGTACTAAATTTTTTAAATCATTTTTAACTGTCGTAAAACAAAGTACTAAGGATAAAAATATTATTCTGAAAATTTCATGTCAATAGAATATGTCGTTCTCCTAATACAACCAATTAAAGAAGCATACCGAGAACGGGGCGAAGACTATGACTGTGACGTCACCGCATATGAAAGTTAATGTGCACTAACATTACGCTTCTGACTGTAAGGTGTCTCGCGTATTTTGAATTACCTACAAAATATTGTGTGAATAAAATGAAATGTGTTGACGTAATTTTAAAAAAGGAAACTCATTAAATCTTCCAGAAGTGGACTTGCTAATGAATATGAAGTTTTTTAATCAAAAACACGAGTTTATTAAATTATAATTTTATGCTATATGACACATCGTTTCTGGCTGTTTTCCGGGCGGAAGGATTAAAAATGTCAATATTTTCATAAAAATAAGCTCTCTCAAATGATATACAGTGTGATTCCAGATGTTTCATTTTATCCCTGGTGTGGTGGACAAAGTTACGGAGATAATGCCATAGGTTACTCAGTAAAAAATTGCAAATTTTCTAACTGCAGACTGCCCAATTAAAGGAGCTTCTCCAAATGCTATTTATGATAAATGTGTAGGGGAAATTAAATCACCAATGTTGATAAGAACAAGAAAAACTTATTTTGATGAAGCAGGTAATATTGGTTCAAAATGTTTACATCAGATTCAAATGCACATGCACCTCACTGGTAAAAAAAGCGATATTTGTTAGAGCTGATCCGGACTTTGAATCAAATAAAATAATTTTTTTAAAACATATAATATACGTCGTTTTGTTGATGAACTACTGAAAATATTACCTGTTTTTTTGGGAAAAAGCAGTATTTAATAAAATTTAATTTGTGAAGAACTGACCCTTTATTCTATTAAATAATTTTGAACATTAATAACACCACAAGCTATAAGAACAATATTATCTACGTATTAAAAAAATTTAGATTAATACAAGCGTGTGGTTTTCATTAACCCTCTCAATATGGATTCACAACGTATTTTATAAGGTAATTTATAACGATTCTAATTGAAGAAAAATGAAATCCCAAAAATACACAAAGTATGTTGACTTATCAGTGAATGCTTTGAGTCTTTTTATACTTTTCTGCCATTGCTTCCGTTTTTTTGCATCCTTATTAATATAAATAAATGTTTTGTTAGATGTTTTAATCGTAGTACTTTTACATTCTGGAACCGCACAATATTTATAGCTTTTTTACTCTGGTTCTGGTCCATTGTGTCGAATAGTTTAAATTATTTCTAAACGTTCTTATTTCACAAACATAACACTGTTTAGAGTTTGCTAAAACGTATAATAAAAAATAATATGCATATAAGCAAGCAAAATAACTAGCTAAGTAGTCATCTAACCGAAAACCGATCGGCGCGGTATCCGCTATCTGAACGAGATTTCATATGCGATGACGTCACGCCTGAAATTCGGAGAGGAGCACTGTTTAATGTTTATAATTTTTTTAGGCGACTTAGGAGTCTCGCTGACGTCTAATTTTTTGCACAGAGCCCCAAAATGATGTGCTTTTTCTAATGGTAAAATAAATAAAAAAATGTGAATGAGCCCATTAAGTCAAGTTTATTATTTCCATCTCAACAGTTCGTCGATTGTTGATATGTCTGCATATATTGTATTTAAGGCATGATCATGTCATAGAAATAAATTACTTATTAACAAAACTGAAGATGTGAATACTTACTGGGTTATTGTTCTATTTGTAATGGTATTGTGCTTCAATACCATTCTTTGATACATCATGGAGTTCATCATACTTCTCTGTAGTAATTGTTCCATATTTGCAGCTGAAATATATCCAATATTAATTGCCTGACTTTAGACTATTCTTATTCATGTAAACTAACAGATATGGCTGAACCAATTCAATAAGAATTTGAATGAAAGTAAACTGTGCGAGAGAGATTATAGAATATATTTATTGAATAGGTAAACTGGATGAAGAAAGGTTCTCCCAAATTAATAAGTAAACAAGGCAAAAGAGTATTTTTTATTTTATTTTATAGCTACAGTAAAGGAATCACAATCATATAATGATAGATTACACGCCAGAGTGGAACTAATTTCTTCACTTAGGAGAGTGAAGACAACAACGCTGAGAGCAAGGATTTTATTGCCCAACAATGATTCTATAAAAAATATAGTACTTGCCTTCTTTTTCTTTCATCAGTTTCTCTTGCTTTTCGTCCTCTTCTTTTTTCTTTTTGTACCAAACGTTCTTAAAAGCATCCAATTTTTTCCCTCTATATTTTACAGAAGCCCATCCACAACCAGACTTTTTATCAGGGTTAATGAACCTCTTACAAGCTATTGCCCAGGCACTGGGCGAAGCAAAAATCGTATTAGTTTCCTGACTACGAATTTTTCCGTCTTCAAGAAGGTCGCCAACGAATTTTTGACCCTAAGCAACATATTAGAAATTAATTATTCAGATAATAAAGAGTTAGTACAGACTTATAGGTGTAGGAATCTAAGTCTGATTAATACCATGGTTTTTAAATGTGTTCCAAATATTATTTGTGATCATTTTTAAAAGAACGTAACACAAATATCAAGAACTATTAGAATTAGATGCAGATGGTTTAATGTGGGATTAAATGAAAGAGATGAGAGGAACTTTGTATTCAACACTGAATAAGTGAAGTAGGAAAATAAAAGGATTGATAAATATTATCATTTCCAGAACATTTTGTTATTTTTTTTCCTCCATTTTAGACAATATGAGTATGACAATGTTCAATGCTTAAAGCATACTTGGGTGGTTCTACCAGCAACGTCAGTATTCATGTCCCAGTTAATTTTTGATATATACGTTTTAATGATGGAATAATTCAGTATGTATAAGTTAATCACATTTGTTCTCAATCCTTTTCTACACTCTAATTAAATTTTTTTGATATAACTCAACAAAATATTGGAAACATAAGATGAGATCTCAGCTCCGTGTCATGTCCCCACATCTAGTATGGCAAGGTAGAATATGAACTACACATTTGAAAAATTGAAAAAAGTATTTATAAACTGATTATTCATATAAAAAACTCTTAAATTCTCAGCGTCAGGAACAATGACTTTAATTTTTCAACAATATATAACATTGATTTGTCCCCGTGTTGTAACCTCAGCTCCGTGAACAAGAGCTTGGACTTCACGAAAATCCACTAGGTGGCAAGAATGCTTAGGTGCAATCGTACACGTGCGTCTGTTTGTTAGTTAATGTCATTCATTCGAAGAAAGCGCGTGAAAGTAACCGGTACTGTATTATTTTGGTTATTATTATCTGTAAGTGTGAGAATGTTAATTATTCATTCTCAGTTCCGTGTTCACGTAAATTTTCAGTCAAGGTATCTATATGTACTTGCATGATACAATGGGGTTTTATTGTTCTCAATAAATTCGTCAAATATCAAAATCACAACCTCAAAATTGAAAGTGAAATCAGCGATAATTGTTAAAAAATCTCAGCTCCGTCACCATTTTGTGGTAAAGGAGCTGAGATTCAACTATGGGGCTGAGATACAGTTGCGTTCTCGCATATATTATACATATTTTATCCTAATTATGAAAATCACTTCAAGGGCGGAAATGGTTAAAACAAAGTTAAAGAAACAAAAGTAGCGTCAGAAGATACTCCTCAACATTCAGGAAGAATAGCGTCTGGATTAAAAAAAGGAGAAAAAATAGAGAATCCTTGAAAAGGAAAATTGAGGAACTAGAAAAAAAACTGAGAAAAGAAAGAACTTCTAAAGGAAATTATGAAAAACATCTGTTAGGACAATAAAAAAAACAGCAAGGAGATTCTCCAACCAAAAACGTGACGAAACTTTTGCAAGAAGAAATAGTAGGTCCAGCTATAAGAAAAAAACTTTTATTTGGTATTAAATTATTTGATAAATAATTTTGTCACAATATAATCAAAATGTATGATGAAATTCATCAAATATCAGCTCCGTAACTGAGCAGCTCAGCTCCGTGGCTTTATCCAAGTAAAAATTATGAATAATGTGAAAAATATTTTGTATTTATTTGGGCCATTTATCTAGCACTATTCATCTTTTCTGGTTTTATCATTAAACTACATAATATGTGTTATTTTTAAATATAGAAAAAACAAAAATTATTTCCGTCAAATCTGACGTTGCTGGTAGAATCACCCACTTATTATATTTTATATAAAATACTTACCAAATATTCTATTGTCATAGCCCCAGGACCGGGCTGCAAAATACCTGCAGACAGTAAATTCTGCAGTGTAACTGTTCTGTTATTTGACTCCCTACCAAAAACCGGCGGTGCCGGTGGTTTTATGTGCTGAATTTTCGCAACTTCAAGAATTTCCTACAAATAAAATCAAATGTCAATATACAGACGTCTATTTAATATAATTCTAATACATAGGACAACCTTTTTTATTGCCGGATTATGTCAGATCGCAAATTATAAATTGAGAATAATTTTTTATTTCCATATATAATTATAAACAATTATATTGTACACTCTTCTTTTCTATATTATTTGCACCTATTTTTATTTCCAACATCCTTCAAGGGGGTAATTTTTTTGGGAAATTGAACCACAAACTTCATTAGAAAATACCCAGTAATTATTATAATTCATAATTTTTACAAATTTAACAAGACCGTATGTCAAGGGTTTATCAGAAAAAGATTTAAAAATTAGTTTCGCCTGCGGACCTCTAGTCATATTGTAATAGTAACATAACCACTATAAAAAAACTAGATTTAACTATTTACATAGATAGATAGATACATTTTATTGCATTAAAAAGAATTTACAATTCTTATTACAAGAAGTTCGGTCTTCACATACCAAAGTGCGAAAACAAAACAACAACAATAATAAAGTAGGAAAAAACTAATTAAAACATACTTAATTTAACAAGAAAACTAGGGGAATATAGGTATTATCTTTTAAAGCATGAATGGTA
>CAJUYI010000796.1:56698-70631 GCA_910591695.1 Galerucella pusilla
AAAAATTCTACCTGCTCTTAGCGGGATGCAATCCGGCCGTCGCGCTTTTTGCTTCGCCGTAGTCGGGTCAAAATCGAAAAAAATAGTGTGGTTCAATTTCACAAAAGAGAACAAAAATTTTTTTTAATATACCACAAAGAACATACAGGATATAAGTTAAACGTTAAAAATTCTCCGTAGTTAAACTACTTATTGTGATGTATTAATTTCTAGTAACCCAAATTTATAGCTAGTTTACTTCTAATATTAGTCTTTTTATAACAAATTCAAATATTCGCAATTTTGAGATCATTCTATCTAAGTTTGCTCCAAAAGTGATTCAACTTTTGATATAACTGGTACTGATAAATGGAAAAGCTAACTCAATAAAACAGAACTTTATAGATTTAGACAAACTTTGCATCGTTTGAAAGGGAATTCAATACACAACATAATATTATATCATTTTATTTCAGTTCTTTCAAAGAAGGTTACTTGAAATAGAATTTTATTTTCCTTCAAGGTATCGGAAAAGTCGATAAGAGGTACATTTTCAAATCGTTTAGTGTCAAGAAAAAATATCAGTAAAAAAAACTAGAAAAATTGGTGTACTTACTACATAAACTTCATTAGATGTTGAAAATATATTATGACTTACGAATGTTTTGAGAAAAGGTCTGCATAGATAAAGTTTAGGTATCCAAAATCAATTGCAAACGCTTAAGCACGTGTTCGTCCCCCTTGCCTAATCACTTGATGATGAAAAGTCGGAAATGGAGGCGAACAAATTTTTTAACTTTTTAATTTTCATGCAAAATAATTTTATAATCTAAAAACATGAAAAAAATACCTTCTCCGTCTGTACTGCCGGCGACTTAATTCGACCATTTACTCTCATTCCCGACTTCTGAAATATTTACATTAAATATTACACAATAATATCAACAATATATTTCAAGGAAAGAAAACAAAAACAAACGTTTATAATATAAAAATGGGTTTAGAATTTTTCGAAATTGTCACTTGTAATATTTCACCACTATGTGGATTTGATACAGGGTGTTTCATTGGGAAAGGGCCTTTAACTGTAGATGGGGATCACTTTAGTGCTTTCAAAAACCTATATTTGATGTGTCTTCTGCACTTTATAACCGAGATACAGGGTGTTTTATAAATGTATCCTATTTCTTTCGAACCTCTTAACTTCCGAATTATCCTGTATATTATTTTGAAATTTGGTACACGTAATAACCATTACCTAGAAACTCCTTCGAAAGCATCTCCAAAAAGATAATGCAGGTCCGGCTTAACAAAAAATTTCAAAACTCGTTTTTCCTAAAAACAACTCCATGTATATAGATTTTTTTCAAATTGCTCTTTATAATTGGAAAGAGTGTAAAAAATCGAATCTACTTATTTATTTTTCCGCAGATAATTTTACTATTTACCATCAAAGTTATAATTTATGCTCGTTTTGGGGGTTAACAATATGGTATCGGAGAGGATTTTTTTAGCTTGAAATGAAATCTATTTGATGCATCTCGAGAAGCATCCTAGAAATTATATTGAGTTTGTGTGTTTACGAGTACAGACAGGGACGTATATAAGGGGTTTGGGGGTTCAAACCCTCCCCTTAGAAAATACAATAAAGGTACAATAATATTTTATTAGCATACTGCCGCAATATAAGTATTCATCGGGATGTGGCAATAGAAATAGATTCCTCAACAATTGTGAATAATTTAGCTGAAGAGGTTAAATTTACTTTTGTGAGATTGATTTTCTGTTTTAATAAAAGCTTCAATTTTCAATCATCTATCACTTCTTAAAATAGGTGCATCCAAATTAATATACAGGTAACATCTCGGCTGGTATGGGAATGCGGCGAAGAACTTAGAAGACTGGCGACTCGGAACAGTGTAACACTGGAGTGGGTTCCAGGTCACAAAGGAATCGCTGGCAATGAAAAAGCTGACGAACTGGCAAGAGCAGGATCGTCAACACTGATGAACGGACCCGAACCATCTGTGGGCATCCCCAGATGCTCCACTAGGTCATGATTAAAAAGGTGGGTAAAAGAACAATCCATAAAACTCTGGAAGAATACACCCAGGCAAACACATGGGAAGAAATTTATAAAAGAACCATCAGAAAAAGTAGCAAAAGAACTGCTCTCAATGAGCAGGAACAAACTACGCACCATAACGGGGCTTCTTACGGGACACTTTCCCACAAAGGAGCACCTGAACAAAATAGGGCTGTATAACGGAGACCTCACATGCAGGAGATGCAAAAAGGAGACTGAAACAGCTCTGCACATATCATGCAACTGTGAGACGCTGGACCACAGGAGGTAAAAACTAAATGGAAGACCCCAAATGACTCCAGAAGAATTCTACAACCAACCAGTAAAGAACCTGTATGAGCAAATACAGGGAACGGATTGACTGAATAGGCTGTAGTCAGAATGTTAGGAGAATCCACAATAAGCCCAAGAGGCTGAGGTGGTGCCGGCGAAGGGACGGCTCCTTTAAAAAAAAAATATATATATATATATATATATATATATATATATATATATGGTTATAACCATTTCAGGAGATGTAGCCAAGTCAAACAAAAAATTAAAAAAAAAACTTAACTTATTTCTTGAACTTGAAAAATTGCTTTGGGTCGTGGCACTCGATTTTTTTGCCTTAGGCGGCGCCTTCAATAAAGCTTTTCCCTTCTAAACCTATCAGATGAAAAAAACCAAAACCCTCTCCATGTAAAAGCTATAGCTACGTGACTGAGTACAGACCACTAAAAAAATGATTACAGGGCCGTACTTAGGACATACTCATTCAATATGTGTCGAATATTTCGAACACCCTGTATAAGGGTACGTATCTGGAATCTAATCCAGATGTGATCAGAAGGTCCGTTCGCAATATTACAATAAGGGCAAGAAAGTGCAGAGCAGAATGGAGGTCATTTTGAGCAATTTTTGTAGATTAGACTTGCTTCGTTTGGACAATGTTGTTAGAATTTCTCTCCGTTTTTTGAAGTATAAATTTATTTCTCGTATTTTACTCTTGTTATTCTGAATGTAGAAGTGCATAGTTTTCAGATACATATCCTTATAAAGGGTGTTCGAAATATTCGAAACATATGAAAAAGTATTTCCCAAGTACGACCCTGTAATCACATTTTTCAGTGGTTTGTACTCGTAAACATACAAACTTAAATTATTCCCTAGGATGCTTCCCTAGATGCATTAAATAGATTTCATTTCAAACTAAAAGATAAAAATCCCTCTCCGATACCATTGTTAACCCCCAAAAAGTAGATTCGTTTTTTTATACTCTTTCAAATTATGAAGAGCAATTTGAAAAAAATCTATATACAGGGTGTTGTTTTTAGGAAAGACGAGTTTTGAAATATTTTGTTAAGCCGGACCTACATTATCTTTTTGGAGATCCTTTCGATGGAGTTTCTAGGTAATGGTTATTACTTGTACCAAATTTCAAAATAATATACAGGGTAACTCGGAAGTTATGAGGTTCGAAAGAAATTGGATACATTTATAAAACACCCTGTATCTGGGTTATAAAGTGCAGAAGACACATTAAATATAGGTTTTTGGAAGCACCAAAGTGATCCCTATCTATAGTTAAAGTTAGGCCCTTTCCCAATCAAACACCCTGTATAATATTATAAAAGGAGGTTTGTAAATTTTGTTTGTTTAATGATAGGGAATCTATGTATATTGGGGTGAAGTTCACTGAGACCTAAATCATCTATTGTGCCCCCTTACTTCTACTAAAAGTTCCTAATAAAATCTCAGATAATAGAAGCTCCTTTAGTCCCAGAGAAATTTTAGGATATTTGCAGACATCAATATAATCTCTTTTGAAGTAACTCCTTTAATTTTTGTCATATAATCTTGTAATTGCAAATACATCAGCTCTGTATATGCCAACTGTATTAAGTTTGTCCATAATCAAATTCAAAAGCTAAAGCACAACTGCGAAAAACTAATACATGCTTTAACTTTTGCAAATGTTAACACAAAAGGTAACTCTCACTTGTTATACTGATGGGTCAAAAACAAATGAAGGAGCCCTGGGAGAACAATAATCTGAGTAAAACTATGGGCAGTAGATGCAGAAAGATTAGCAAAAAGGTTATTACGACCTTCTGCTTATTACACTAAATTGCTCTTAGAGCCTTATAGGTCACAGTTTGGTAATGCCAACTGGATCATTTGACTCCTTTGTAAACCAATCTACTACTGGTGGCCTCTTCTATTTGTATCTTTAGGAGATTTCAGTTGCCTGGATGTAGAAAAATTTAGATAAATCAAATTATCTTGCCAATTTTTAAATTGCTGCTTGAAATTATTCTTGTTTACAATTGAATTTCAGTTTATGACCAATATAAATTGATATCACAAAAACCACCCCTAGATAATTTTGTATTATAATGTCCTAATGACAGAAAATTATATTTGGATCATTGAAACATTAGTAAACCATTGTTCATAAGTAAGAACACTTACATTAACAAGGACTTTCATGCTGCTTGTATACCTACCTACTTGCAAATCTTTCTATTCTATTTTGTTTATTTTGTATGTCAGCAATATTTATACCTATTGCTTCACTGAAAATATATATTTGATCATATATTTAAGCTAACTACATCTTGTGAATTAAAATATTTAGTATAGATACCTATCTACATAAGTTATATTCCTATCAAGAATATAGGTTATGGTATGTTACAAAAAATAATTCTTAATATTTGAACATGCTACAAAAGTGATAAAACTTTAAAAGAAATCAAATCAGCTAACCCTTCATAAATAACACATTTTACTACAATAATTTGTTGATTGATGCTCTAAAAATGAATTACATATATGTGAAGGAAATTAATGAAATACTTCTTAGAAATATTCTACCTACAAAATATCAAAAAAACTATCTCATCTGAATTATATAAAGCAATAATTTATGTCTAGCAGTTTTGAAAAAATGTACATGTAAAGTGATACCTCTGAGGAGGTCTAAGAAGAATGCCTGACTTTCTAAATGTATATCAAAAGATAACTATTTGAAACAATAAATTTGATCAAAACTATTTTAGATCAGTGCTTTAGAATTGTGTATAATGCTCTATTATCTGAGTTAATATACAAGTTCCTGGTCAAAATCATATTATGTAGATAATATTATATTTGTCGAGAACTGTGAAAATGTTATATTGTGGACAGCACAGTTTAAAAAACGAGAAAATCCTTCCCATTTATTAGAAAGACAAATAAAAAATATAATTTTGAATGTATTTATTTGCAATATGAACAATAATTACATACTTTTTGTTAATAGTAAATGCAAAATATATATTACTGAAACATTTGAAATATGCGGTTTTATATTCTACCAGAGTATCTTAGAGGTAATTAGCGAATGTTAAACAAATCAGTTATGGTTAGAAGTTATGAATGAAACTTAATAAAGAATAAGACTAAACCAGAAATATAATTCAGGCTGCTTGATAAAAACAAAGCCATCAAAACATGCATATCTAACTACATTAACTAAAGCAAAATATGTACAGTAATAATAAAAGAAAGTAGGAAAATATACTCAACGCATGCAAAATACATTCAAGTAAGTAAAATCAACAAAAGAAACCTCAATTTCTTCCGTCTCTTCATTTTCTTTTCCTTGAGAATTATTGTCTTTGTTTTCATCCACATCTTGGTTATTGCTTTGAGAAGTTTGACCTAATAATGCCGCTTCAAGCTGAGACTGCATCTTAAGAGAAACATGTGTTAATAGAGGAAAATTATGCCAGTAATATTAAAAGATTCTGACACCCCAAAAAGCTAAAAGCTAACAAAAATGAAGATACTAAACACCATCAACCTCAAATATATTGAAAAACAATCTACCTTTATTCAGGAATTCGAAAATCCCTAAGATGTTCGAAATTGACCACTAAACATTTATTTACACATAAACAAACGTTTATCATTAAATATTTTTGGTCTGCCTTGTCAACATGCCAAATGATAACAAATGACAACGGGCGTGATCCGTTCTTGCATCGGTTTTACCTCCCAATTTTTGTTTTCTCTTGTTTCATTTATTTAGAAAAGGACATAAATGAGTTTCTTGAGATTGATTACACTCTCGACATTTAAGAAAGAATGTGTCAATTTAGCCAAGGTTTTGGTGGCTTTGAAACGAGGCAAATGCAAGCTATTCACAAGAGGATTTACTAAATGACGTAAAATATGAAAGAATTTCGTTTTCTGATGTTTAGATTCCATAAGTTTTAAGTTGCGAATTTGATAAATCATACAAAAGATAAATTGCTACCACAAAATTCAAAGACTTATTTAGAAAAGACACATCTTTGTCACCAAAGGACCCAAAAATTCCATTATCCTTCAAATTAGCTTAAACCCTATCGTCTAGAACCTTGTACTGGGACTCTGCACACTATAGAATTCTACCGATCGCTTTCTACAGTATTATCTCTATTATTATTCCAGTCGACAGCAGTCGAAAATCTCAGTCTGTATACCATATGTAAGCATTCGACATGTCTTTTTTTATTTCTGACTTATTACTATGAAATATATCGAGTTTTTAATAAGAAAACGTCGTTGAAAGACGTGTGAATAGAGTCGATAGTAGAATTCTATAGTGTGCAGAGTCCCAGTCTTGGTTATTCAATACTGACAGCGTTGACAGAGCAAGATTCTTGGCAGCAGGCTTTATGAAAAATAAAAGGTTTTGATTGGACCATAAGTATTTTGATGCTTTAAATAAATTAATTTAATTGGTTGATGCCGCTAGTAATTAAAATTTGATTAAATTTGTGTGTGACAGCTCACAAATAAAGCGATTTGAAAATTTTTTACTGAATAATGGAAAATGGGTTATTACCAATTAAATCTGATACATGTCGAACATGCTTTGATTCCAACAATGAAATGTGTTCTATATTTGATCAAATCAGTATTGAAGACAACAAAGACTTTATAATCAATATTTTAGAAAAATTTACTTCACTTCAGGTACTAGCGGCAACCAAAATAATAATGCATGATATTAAATGAGAAAATTTTAGGTTTCAAGAGAAGAACGGATTCCTAACTCTATTTGTAAATTATGTGTTCAATTACTTAAAGATTCTGTTTTATTTAGACAGAAATGTTATAATTCTATTAAAAGAATAGAAAATGCATTAAAAATTGATCAAGATCACATTTCATCAAATCATAAAAATGTTATTGATAATCATTCAGAAAATATATATTCTCCTGCATCTAGTATAGATGAAGATACTGATACAAATAATTTTAATTGCTCATATACAGAATGCCAGACAAAACATAAATGTACAGTATGTTACAAAATATTTTTGAGTGTAGAACAGCTAGAAAGGCATGAAAGCAAACACACAGATTTAAAGAAACTTACTTGTACGATTTGTGGGAAAATATTTACCAGGTATAAACATTCACATTCTATTCAACCCATATATTATACCTATATACTTGAATTTATTACCGGTAAAATGAAGAAAAACACCTGTGACTTATTATATTTTCCAGGTATTCAAGTGTAAAGCGACATATGACGACTCATAATGGTTTGAAACCACATGCTTGTCCAGTATGTCATAGATCTTTTACACAATCTGGAACACTATCATTACATTTGCGAACGCATAAAGAGTATAGTAACTCAAAAACCAATATCCCAACATTAGAAAACAAGTCACATTTATGTTCAACTTGTGGAAAATCTTTTAAACAATCATCCACATTGACTATTCATCTTCGAAGGCATAATGGAGAGAAACCATATGCATGTAAAGTTTGTAGCAAAAGGTATTGCATGATATTGAAAAATGTACATTTTTGGCTTTGCTATAATTTACATTGTCAGAAAATTCAGTAAAAATAAATTTTAGGTATTTTTTGGTATTTTAGTAGTATTTGAAGGATTCAATTGAAATATGTTTTTGGTAAAAAAAATACCTCTAGGAATAAAAAGGTTTAAAAAAAATTACTTCCAAATGATAAATAAAACGAAACAATTGTAGTTAATGTATTCTCAACCTAAAAATAATCTTCAGTTCACTTCTTGTTGTCGAATTTGTAGCATTTTCACCGTCTGCGCTTAACCCCAGTATCTATGTATTCATGCTGACAAAATAAGATTATCATCAATTTTTGTAATTTTAGATTTGTATCCAGCAGTCTATTAGCTTCACATTTACGAATCCATTCTGGTGAAAAACCATATGCTTGTAAATTTTGCAATAAAACCTTCACCCAATCCACTGGAATGAACAAGCACTTGAAAACTCATTTAGAAGTTAAACCTTATCAGTGTAATTATTGTCCCAAATTATTTTCGTCTTCTTCATACCGCAATATCCATCTTAGAAAACATACAGGTGAGTAATAAATTTTGAATATATTAAAATAAGTACAGCTTGGTAGTATTCTATCTAGAAGTATCTCCATGCAGATACTGTTAATAAAATAGAGTATGCTAAGATAGAACTAGTTTCGCATGAGTTTTTAATTTAAAAGGAAGATTTTTTAAGAACCATTCACAATAGATTATATGAATTTTTTTAGGCGAAAAACCTCTGACTTGTAGTATTTGTACTAAGTCATTTGCAGATCCTAAAAATTTTAAACAACATCAATTAATACATACAGGACATAAACCTTATCTATGTATCAGTTGTGGAAAATCTTTCAGAAGAAATTATCATTTAACTGTTCATATGAAAACACATTCAAGTCCATCTTCCAGTGTACAGTTAGATCAATTAAAATAAGAGTGTATGTTTATAATTATTTATTTAGTGTGTGAGTACAGGCGAGGTTAAAAGTGAGTGAGTCTTTTCGTCCCTCCAAAGCTACGCGTAATTATTTAACCAACAAGTGTATTAACAATCGAGATTGTTAATTGCCCTTTTAATACTCGTGTCAGTTACAAAGCTTTTCCGTCGAATGTATAAGTTCTATTAGTTTTTCTCAGTGCCGTAGCCAGGAATTTTGTTTGGGGGGGGGGGGCACCAAGTGGCTTGGGTATGGTGAGACAAAAACTTCAGATCATAAAAATTTAATTTTTATCACTTTTTTTGGTATTGTTTACAAGTTTACATTAATCTGAGGTAAAGAGTGCCTTATTTATATTGATATGCCACTGCCACACATAATCAAGGAAAAAAGGCATCATAATTTGAAATTCAGGCGTCTTTCTTTTTTGGATGCAAACATATCTGTTATAACTTCAGCTTCAATATTTATGTCCCTGTGAATGTTCATGAGAGCCAAACCGTTGAATCGTGTTTCACTTGTAGAATTTCTTAAGTATGTTTTGATTCTCTTTAGATATATGGCGAAAGATCGCTGAGCCATCAACTGTCAGGAATCCGGAAATTCCGCTACTCATGAGCCACCACTGCTACCAGCCAAAAAATCCGCTACAAATAGCAGAATTCTGCTACGAACGGCGAAACTGCAACCAGATTTTAGTGTCGTTCTGGGCCGAGCGTTGATTTTTAACATCCGCCGCGGGCATTTCGGGGGGGGGCACGGGCCCCTAGTGCCCCCCTCCTGGCTACGGCACTGGTTTTTCTCAATATGTATTTAAAAAATGAAAATATTCATTTGTCATTGTCAAAAATGAATGCTGAAATGTATGTTTAGTTGCCTACACCACATGTAAGTGTCAATAATAAATATATTGTATAAGATGTGCGTTGGGTTGCCTACAGAGAAATCGTTCATTAATGTATGATTTTGTTCAATTTTGAGAACGTTAATACCATATGTTAATATACGATCGACGGAAAAGATAGATGAATAGATAGATTAGATGGTGTACTCTGTTGTAAAAGTGAGGATCTATATTGGGAATTCAATATAAGCAATACTCTATCTGGTGACAGAAAACGGAACTATCTATTTGTACATAACTTTGCTATAAGATTTCCAATGTTAGATTTTGAGTTTTTTCGTTTTTTTTTCTTTTCTTTTCCGTTCAAGAGCATCATAGAATAATACTGATGAGCATGTAGCGGAGGGAGTTCTAGCATCTTATATAAGGTAGAGAGCATGATCACTATAGGTTTGATTACTAAATTACTTTGTAAAATTTGGTGAATATCTGTACAAATTCTGTTTCTAAAACTCTTTTATTAGACAATTAGACATATTATGATAATTTTGTCGGGCAGTTAATATCATTTTTATTAAAAAAATACTAGGTAATTTCAAATTGTTATTGCGGGTTTATTATCAGCAGTATAGATCAAGCTCTCGTACAAAACATATTCGTGATTTATATAAATATGGGAACTTTAGTAATTACAATTAATTAATTAATGTAGTGCCCATGTCAATTCAAAGTTAAATATCGTAATTAACACTTTTTATATCAAATTATACTTAAACCAGCCAGTCACGATGTTATAGCGTATCTGCATTTTTAATAAATGTAGTCGGAAAATATCGATTCGAAAATATTTATGCTTTGAAAAATCTGTTTCTTCACCGATTGGAATCTCAAAGGTAAAACATTATTTACTTTGATTGTACTAAACATTAATTCAGACCTATTAACCTATTATTTTGATGGTTCTTTTCCATCCACCATCCAGTATTTTTTGTCTATATTATAACGCTTCCTTTTTATAGTGGCCCTAGAACTTTTGATAATAGTGTTCCTCACTTCATCCCCTAAATTGATCGTTTTTGTTGAAGATCCCGAGAAATATCTTGAACTGGTTCAATCCTGCAAAGTTTTTCCATAGATATGCTCCGTTTTTTTTCTTCTTTATCCGTTTGAAACTAGGAAACCCGCCATCCAATACTTTTCGTCTATATAACATAGTCTTGGGCTGCTGAAGCTCATTTATTCATTCTTTCATACGTTTGGCTTGGGCTTAACAGCCCAGGCACTTGAACTGAATCTTTGTACCATTTCCCATGTTATCTAGTTCCATTCCAGAAGCTTCGTGTCTTCTATATAGGCAACCAGTTCAACTGTAAGGATTTTCAGTAGTTGTGATGGTTGTATTATTTCCATTCCAAAGTGCTTCTGTCTGCACATAGGCTGACTAATTTTTGGTGTTCATATGATTGGTTTTATGTAAGATATGCCTTCCTGTTTAATGCTGCCATATGGAACTAGGCTCAATCCCCAATGAGGAGATAGAGCTTTACAATAGGTATTATTTTATCTGGCACCAGGTTTAACGAAGTGTGTGACTCTTGTCTTCCTGGTTAGATCATCGGCTATTTGATTTCCCAAGCATGACTTAGGTCTTCACAGTAGTAGACACGATCATTCATGAGAAGGTATATAGGTACCAATATTAAGCAATTATTAGTGCCTTTGAAAGAATCTTTTGCACTCAAGACATGTTCCACTCCTTCACGAGCTATTTCTGTTAGAATTATTAGGTTGATAGTTAGGTATACCTTATTTGTTGCACAGATAAGATCTTATATTATATTACCTTGAAGTTTTAAGTTTGATTTATATCATTTTGTTTGTAAAGGTGGAAAAAGTGACAGTTTTGTGTAAGTATTAATGAGTAGAGAATCATGTATAAGAAAAATTCACGTAAACATCAGAGTTTGAAGAAAATTTTTAGCTTTTTTTTCAAAAATACCAGTATTCATGGGTGTACGGGAATCGTCAGCCACAAAATATCTATATTCGAAAGGTAAGTATCCTAATGATTTATTATTCATTGCTACTTCAATTGAAAAAATCCAAATAAAATACAGCCAACTTAAAATAGAGAAATAAGTATCAACAATAAACACCCCACAATGTAAGGCTAAGGGAGATAATTTTTTGCTCCTTTTCTTATTTTGTTGTAAAAGTAAAGCTATGAGAAAGTTAGTTTTTTATTCAAATCAAAGCGACTAACCGATGAAAAATGTAATGTTAAGCTGGAGGAAAAAATCATCACACATATAGTCAAACGCACTCTTATCGTGCGGGCTCAAAGGTCACTAACCATATGTATCAAATCAAAAAACACAAAGGTTACCAAAATGTGAGATAACAAATACACCCGGAGAGAAGAAGAAGATTATTTTAACTAACATGAAGATGACTACATAGACGTACCAAGATAGCTACATCATATATTGTCACTTTGAAATGTCAAACTGACATTTAAAAACTTCGCTGGTGAAAGACTTTTTAGAATCGCTGAAAACTAAATACATATCCTTCTTTTTCCCGTCAAAATTGCATAAGTCTGTCTTATTTATCTTACGGACTTTATTTGGAAGTTATAATTAAACGTAATAAAAAAAAAAACTGTGAGTATGTCTTTGATGAATCGTATGACCCGCACGATAAGAGTGCCTTTGACTATAGTTTGTCTCAAAAAGTACATGAGTATTGGAATGCAATAATCCTTTATTAACCGGATGTTTATCGGGTATTACAGAGTTGTACTTAAAATTTTACAATAATTCAACTTTTCCTCCGTCTCTTCACATAAAATTCTTTTTCTCCATATTTACTCAACAACACAAACAGTTTTTTTTAATAAGTATTCAAACTATTCTATCTGTCAGATTTGTGTACTATTTTGACAGATGACATTAAAAACCTGTCGGAAACTAAAATCAATGTAGCAAAAGTGTTGCCAACCTCTGAAAAGTCACTCTTTCAAAGTGTTGCCAACCTCTGAAAAGTCACTCTTTCGTCAATCGTACATTATTAGAATACCTTATGATGATATTTTTCAGAGGATTTTGGATATTGCTAAATTTAATTAGTATGGTAGGTTCGAGCATATTGTTAAAACATCTGTGGGATGAGTATCTAACTAATCCTGTATTGGTAACAGAAGATACTTATGCTGTACCCGTTGAGAAAGTCAGCTTTCCAGGAGTCGCTGTTTGCAATGTTAATAAAATTAGCAAAAAAAGGGCAGAACGTTTTGCAGACTACTTATTACAGTAAGTACCAACTATTTATGGTATGAAAAACTTTAAGCTCCTTCTTTTGAGAACGGCAGTTTGTTACTCTATCACAATAAAATCTGGTAGGTATTGTAGGCAACACTACATACCTACTCGAAGTTATTTGATATAATATAGATAGATATATGATAGACGATAAGGGAACGGGGAGCACTAGAAGGGACCTCTTCGATTCTTCGACTATAAACGAAACTTGCTTTAAGTAAATCTATAAAAAATTGATAAAGAAATTTCTATTCGTCGATCTCCGCCAATGATTTCACTAGCAATAATGAGATTTTATATTTAAGGCACTAATGCCTCAATAAGATTTATTTTTATTTTAGAAATGCACCTCAAGATCAAAGAATGCGGTCTAAATCTGAAATTCTAGAATCAATTAAATTGTTGGGAGATTTGTATGATTTTAATATTAGTGACAAGGACAGACAAATGGCTTTTCAAATATATTTAGAAGAAAATGATAATCTAACAAGTACTCATTTGTTCAAAAGGATTACAAAGGTATAACATTTCCAGTTTTATTACATAACATGCACCAAATAGTTCAACTTTCTTTTTGACTTGTTTTTTTTTCTTGAGTAATATTGAAAAAGAATGAAATTAAAATTGTAAGCACTGAAAACATACAGGTACCTAATAAAAAAATGTAAGGATAATAATTACCTAAGGAATTTGGTTCAAGACCAAAAAAATAATCAAAAATTATCAGTGTAATGTTGACATGATTGGGAAAAATTATTCATATGATAAAAAATGAGGAAATTTAATTGGTTCTTGGAACTGTGGAAAAATTTTCACTGAAATCAATGATCGAAGACTTCAAATTGTCTATAGAAGATTTTTATTGTAAACTTAGCAACACAAGTACTACTTCGCTACCCCATACAGGGCCATGATACGGGATAGAGA
>CAJUYI010000796.1:75631-97485 GCA_910591695.1 Galerucella pusilla
TCGCAGAAATAGACCGACGTTAAATAACAGAATAAAAAAAAAAAAGATATAACTAGTTTAGCATGAGTTTTTAATTTAAAAGAAAGCTTTTTTAAGGCCCATTCACAATAGATTATATGAATTTTTTTAGGCGAAAAACCACTGACTTGTAGTATTTGTACTAAGTCATTTGCAGATCCTAAAAATTTTAAACAACATCAATTAATACATACAGGACATAAACCTTTTCTATGTATCAGCTGTGGAAAATCTTTCAGAAGAAATTATCATTTAACTGTTCATATGAGAACACATTCCATTCGATCTTCCAGTGTACAGTTAGATCAATTAAAATAAGAGTGTATTTTTATAATTCTCTGTTTCTCTATTCCTTTTCTGCTTTTATTTAGTTTGTAAGTGGGTACAGGCCATAGACAAATTAACAAAGGTATGGTACAGTAGGGGTTAAAAGTGTGTGAGTCGCTGTTCGTCCCCCCAAAGCATACTCTATATGGTGACAGAAAACGGAACTATAGTCAAATGCAGTCTTATCATGCGCGTCATACGATTCAACAAAGACATACTCACCGTTTTTGTTTTCTTTTATTGCGTTCAATCATGCCTTCCAAATAAAATCCGTAAGATGAATAAGACAGACTTAGGCAATTTTGGCGGGAGAAAAAGGATATGTATTTAGTTATCAGCGATTCTAAAAATTCTTTCACTTTCACCAGCGAAGTTTTTATTTAATAATGTCAGTGTTCACGCCTTACACTTTAAAATAGCATATATTATGTTTACCATTATACTTAAATCCAAGTCCTTCTACGAAGACAGAGCCATAAATCTTTATGGTCAAGCCAAGTGGATATACCACCCTTGTCATTATATAATATTATATTTCTATACCTAGTTTTAGGACACATTTTATGTTTTTGGGACATTATTATGTAAGACGTTGAACGGAGAACATTGTACAATCTTAGTTTTTATGTAATATAGTTTAATCCTTTTTTGCTTTTCACTTAACGACTTTTATTCCGTCACACATCTCGCGAACCTCGCGAACAGTCAGTTATGTCACTTTGACAATTCAAAGTGACAATATTATATGAATAATAAGAGGCAATTTCCAGGAATTTGGCATCCTCCAGCAAAAAATGGTACTTATAAACTGATAGATTATTTCGAGAATGAATGAAAAAGTGGAAATTCGTCAACCAGTGTGCAGGAAACATCAACCATCGCTATTTTATCCGGGTATATTTGTAATCTCACATTTTGGTAACCTCTGTGTCTTCTGATTTGATACATATGGTTAGTGACCTTTGAACCCGCATGATAAGAGCGCTTTTGACTATATATCTTTGTGCATTATTTTATAACTTTGATTCTCTTTGCTATAAGATTTCCAATGTTAGATTTCAATTTATAGGTTGCCTTTGAGTTTTTTCTTTTCTTTTCCGTCCATGAGCAAGTAGCGGAGGGAGGGTCTAGCATCTTCAATAAGGTAGAGAGCATGATCACTAGATTTGATTACTAAAATGACTTTGTAAAATTTACTGAATGAATATCTGTACAGGTTTTTTAAACTTTTTTTGTAGACACATTATAATAATTTTGTCGGGCAGTTAATATCATTTTTATTAAAAAAAAACGAATTTCAAATTGTTATAGCGGGTTTATTATCAACAGTATAGATCAAGCTCTTGTACAAAACATATTCGTGATATATATAAATATGGGAACTTTAGTGATTACAATTAATTCATTAATGTAGTGCCCATGTCAATTCAAAGTTAAATATCGTAATTAACACTTTTTATATCAAATTATACTTAAACTAGCCAGTCACGATTTTATATCGTATCTGCATTTTTAATAAATGTAGTCGGAAAATATCGATTCGAAAATATTTATGCTTTGAAAAATTTGTTTCTTCGCCGATTGGAATCTCAAAGGTAAAACAGTATTTATTACTATTTTGATTGTACTAAACATCAATTCATCAATTTAGGCCTATTATTCCGATTATTCTTTTTCATCCTCCTATCAATATTTTTTTTCTATTTTGTAACGCTTTCTTTTTATAGTGGTCCTAGAAATGTTGCTAATAGTGTTCCTCACTTCATCCCCTAAATTAATCTTTTTTGTTGAAGTTCCCGAGAAATATCTTGAACTGGTTCAATCCTGCAAAGTTTTTCCATAGATATGCTCTGTCTTTTTTCTTCTTTATTCATTTGAAACTAGGAAACCCGCCATCCAATACTTTTCGTCTATATAACATAGTCTTGGGCTGCTGAAGCTCATTTATTCATTCTTTCATACGTTTGGCTTGTGCTTAACAGCCCAGGCACTTGAACTGAATCTTTGTACAATTTCCCATGTTATCTAGTTCCATTCCAGAAGCTTCGTGTCTTTTATATAGGCAACCAGTTTAACTGTAAGGATTTTCAGTAGTTGTGATGGTTGTATTATTTTCATTCCAAAGTGCTTCTGTCTGCACATAGGCTGACTAATTTTTGGTGTTCATATGATTGGTTTTATGTAAGATAGGCCTTCCTGTTTAATGCTGCCATATGGAACTAGGCTCAATCCCCAATGAGGAGATAGAGCTTTACAATAGGTATTATTTTATCTGGCACCAGGTTTAACGAAGTGTGTGACTCTTGTCTTCCTGGTTAGCTCATCGGCTATTTGATTTCCCAAGCATGACTTAGGTCTTCACAGTAGTAGACTCGATCATTCATGAGAAGGTATATACCAATATTAAGCAATTATTAGTGCCTTTGAAAGAATATTTTGCACTCAAGACATGTTTCACTCCTTCACGAGCTATTTCTGTTAGAATTATTAGGTTAATAGTTAGGTATACCTTATTTGTTGCACAGATAAGATCTTATATTATATTACCAAAGTCTATATATTCCAATAAGTCCGACCACTCTCTCGACGACGCGAAAATCCCCCTCCTGCCGACACCCACCGTCTCACGGGCAAAACCCACATCTGATGTGGGATTTATTTATTTTTCAGTTCTGTTTGACTTACACGGTGGTGTAGCAGAGCGTTGTATCGGGTGCGCCAAAAAAAGTGATCTTGAATTTTAATTTGTGCGAACGTTATCTGCACTGTGTTTTTGATTGTGTGCGATGCCTTCTTATGGAAATTATTGTTGCGTGGATTCGTGTAGAAACAATACTGCAATTCATAAACAATTATCATGTTTTCGTCTTCCTAAGGATCCTTGTTTACGACGCCAAGAAAAAAAATGGTCAGCCAATATTGGACATAAAAAGGAAAGACTATCAGGATTTGTCCACAGAAGAAGGAAATGCCCTTGTTTTATGTGGGTGGATATTTTTTGCAAAAGTGTTTTGTTAAACACAAATGCGATATTTGCCTAAACTTTTGCAATAAGGAAGGTTGTGACCAATCCACATCATTCTGCGAAAAAAAAGTCTATGAAGGTAGTAAGCAGGGACGGTTTGGAGGATTGACAGTTCCTCCAAAAATTTTCAGTGAATATCTGATTTCTTTAGAAAATATATTCACTGAAAATTTCAATGATTTATGTGTGCAGGATGATGTAGGAATAGGAATGAATTTGAAGACCAAGTTGTCTACTATCGCATTTTCGCATTCTTGCCCAAACTTCCCATAGGAATACCTGCTGTCCTTATATACAAGTGTGCGAATCTATTATACACTGAAATTTGCAAATTCCTCACTAAGGACCTTTAGAAAGAATAAAGAACATCCTAAATTGAAAATCTTGAAAAATTTATAACTATTCAATTATTTATTAATTTTTAATAATATAATAATACCTATTTGTTTGTTGATATTTCATTATTTTTATTTATTTATTCAATACAACGCTACAGAGTACACTCCAAACGGACTTGACCTAAATAATAATTGTTCATTTGTATTCGTTTTGTCCCAAGTAGATGTTAAACTGTGTTATTTCTTTTATAATGATTATATCAACACAATTGTTCATTCGCTGATCATTCTGTATTAGTTATTAAGTATTATCAGATATACGCTCGGATATACGTTATTGAAGTCTATGTTTATGATTTTTTTCATTCCATTCCTCGGTTAAAACAAAATTTCTAAAAAGTTACTTAGCAATAATATAATTTATATAAATTGCCAACATTTTTCAAAACAAGAATAAAGTCAACATATTTTCTAATTGCACCCGGTAAATTCCTTCACAAATGAATTCACCGTTCGTCACCTCGTATACTACCAAATGACTAGCAAAAACAGGTGTCGCACATGATTTACGACTCTCCGCAAAAAATGCCGGCGTTTTCCGACGATCAAAGGAGTGACCGGACTTATTGGAATGTATCGACTTTGATATTACCTTGAAGTTTTAAATTAATTTGATTTATATCATTTTGTTTGTAAAGGTGGAAAAAGTGACATTTTTGTGTAAGTATTAATGAATAGAGAATCATGTATAAGAAACATTCACGTAAACATCAGAGTTTGAAGAAAATTTTTAGCTTTTTTTTCAAAAATACCAGTATTCATGGGTGTACGGGAATCGTCAGCAACAAAATATCTATATTCGAAAGGTAAGTATCTTAATGATTTATTATTCATTGCTACTTCAATTGAAAAAATCCAAATAAAATACAGCCAACTTAAAATAGAGAAATAAGTAACAACAATAAACACCCCACAATGTAAGGCTAAGGGAGATTATTTTTTGCTCCTTTTCTTATTTTGCTGTAAAAGTAAAGCTATGAGAAAGTTGGTTTTTTATTCAAATCAAAGCGACTAACCGATGGAAAATGTAATGTTAAGCTGGAGGAAAAAATCATCACACATAGTTTGTCTCAAAAAGTACATAGAGTATTGGAATGCAATAATTCCTTTATTAACCGGATGTTTATCGGGTATTACAGATTTGTACTTAAATTTTACAATAATTCAACTTTTCTCTTTAATTGTTTTTCCACATAATTTTTTTTTCTCTCCATATTCACCCAACAACACAAACAGTTTTTTTAAAATAAGTATTCAAATCTGTCAGATTTGTGTACTATTTTGACAGATGACATTAGAAACCTGTCGGAAACTAACAATATAATCAATGTAGCGAAAGTGTTGCCAACCTCTGAAAAGTCACTCTTTCAAAGTGTTGCCAACCTTTGAAAAGTCACTTTTCGTCAATCGTACATTATTAGAATACCTTATGATGATATTTTTCAGAGGATTTTGGATATTGCTTAATTTAATTAGTATGGTAGGTTCGAGCATATTGTTAAAACATCTTTGGGATGAGTATCTAACTAATCCTGTATTGGTAACAGAAGATACTTACGCTGTACCCGTTGAGAAAGTCAGCTTTCCAGGAGTCGCTGTTTGCAATGTTAATAAAATTAGCAAAAAAAGGGCAGAACGTTTTGCAGACTACTTATTACAGTAAGTACCAACTATATTGTGGTATAAACTTTAAGCTCCTTCTTTTGAGAACGGCAGTTTGTTACTCTATCACAATAAAATCTGGTAGGCATTGTAGGCAACACTACATACCTGCTCGAAGTTATTTGATATAATATAGATAGATATGATAGACGATAAGAAGGGAATGGGGATCACTAGAAAGGACCTCTTCGATTTTTCGACTATAAATAAATCTATAAAAAATAAGAGAAACAAATTTCTATTCGTCGATCTCCGCCAATGATTTCACTAGCAATAATGAGATTTTATACTTAAGGTACTAATGCCTTGATAAGATTTCTTTTTGTTTTAGAAATGCACCTCAAGATCAAAGAATACGGTCTAAATCTGAAATTCTAGAATCAATTAAATTGTTGGGAGATTTGTACGATTTTAATATAAGTGACAAAGACAGACAAATGGCTTTTCAAATATATTTAGAAGAAAATGATAATCTAACAAGTACTCATTTGTTCAAAAGGATTACAAAGGTATAACATTTCCAGTTTTATTACATAACATGCACCAAATAGTTCAACTTTCTATTTGTCCTGTTTTTTTCTTGTGTAATATTGAAAAAGTATGAAATTAAAATTGTAAGCACTGAAAAATAAGATCAAAAAAATAATCAAAAATTATCAGTGTAATGTTGACATGATTGGGAGAAATATTCATATGATAAAAAATGAGGAAATTTAATTGGTTCTTGGAACTGTCAAAAAATTTTCACTGAAATCAATGATCGAAGCTTTCAAATTGTCTATAGAAGATTTTTATTGTAAACTTAGCAACACACAGATAATCAGGGCTATTCACTAAGCAAAGTTGTTATGGATAGCAACCGTAAATTGTCGTTATGTTCAAGGTCAGTTGCTAAACGCGAAATTGGTATTCACTATTGAAGTGAAGTCGCTATAAGAGTTGCTATGCATAATGACAAGTGGCTATAAGAAGTGGTTCACTGGCAACTGCTTCAGAGGAGTTGTTAACGAAAACTACTTGCTTCAGACACTTATTGGAATGTTTTTATTTATTTATTCTATATTCTATATGCATGTGCTGCTTTGCACAATATATGTATAAAAGCTAATATACACATGGATGATTTAGGGCCACTGGATCATGAAGAGAATATAAACATTACAGACCCAATTCAGAGACAAGAAAATGTGAACATTTTAGCTTTAGGTAGTAGAACAAGAAGAACTTTAGTTGACCATTTTAGGTTATTTTCTCTGTTATAGAGAATCATAATTTCTGGTCATTTTTTATAAATCCTTCTGTACGTGTCTTAATAAGAATCCATCATACCTTTTCAATACAGCTACAAATCTCATTTTCTTTTAAAATTATTTTATTCGTTTTTCAAAAGGATTTTGATCGTAAACTATATATTTCAATTAAGCTTAACCGAAAAAATAAACAATCATAAAAATATTTGAAGTTTATAATTATTTACTCTGTCAAAGCAAAGAAACGACTATTCCTATTTTCCGCACATTAGAACATATGAAAATAATGTAACATTTCAGATATCCCCAAGGTGTAACGAAATGCTGCTCAAGTGTGTCTGGGGTGGAATTGAGTACAACTGCAAGGAGCTATTAAATTACAGACTTACATTCGATGGACCATGCTGCGTTTTTAATTATATTCGACCAATTGGAAATCAGCAGTAAGCTTTTAAAAATTTCATATACTGTGAATGAAAACCAAAAATCTAACACATTTTCAAAAGTGGATATCTTTTGAATCACTTGCTTGATTTTTTTGTCAACTGTGCTTGAAATATTGAGTTAAATGTGAAACATATTATAGGATGAGTCAACTACCAATAGATGGTACCAAAATTCAGCATACATATCCTTCAAACGCAGTTGTCGCATGCATCAACGAATGGTTGGGCCAACTTGCAACCCTGATTTAAATCCTATTGTGCGTATCTACAAGATTCTCGAGTGGTACAACAATCAATACAATTCTTTATCTTTTGTAGACCAATATCTTATTATCTTCAATATAACTTTTTTTATTGTAGTATGAGAAGACTAAATAAACATATCGACTCAAGATCCTTCAAATTGGCATATGCTCGTGGCGCAGGCGTTACCAATGGCCTTCAACTTACACTAAAAGACAGCAGTAATGATTATTTTTTAACCACAACCGAGACGAAAGGATACGTAATACATATTTTCAATCCTCAAGATTTTCCTGACAAATCAAGTGGGGATCTTACAGAAGTAATTGTGAATTTTAATAAGGAAACATTTATAAGTCTAGATGCAAGCGTGATATCGGGCTCGGAAGATATTAGAATATTGTCTAAACAAATGGTAAATGTACTACTTATACTTTATGTAAAACTAAATCAAAAAAGGTAGTGGTAAAAACCTACAAAAAGAGAGAACAAATTATTATTCATGGAAAAATATTCAACAGTCTCAGAGCAACGTTAAAAAAAATTGAATTCAACAACACTTAATTTCTTTGCACTTTTGAACAGAGAAATGAGGTACAATCGATCTATTTTTGTTACAATCTGTATATAAACACAAAAAACCATGTTACTATTCATTTCAAGATGTCATCTGCAATTCAATCATATTTGGTAGTTTCTTGTTGTTTCCAAATTGTATCTGGTTGTTGATTTGAAGAGGATCTAGACTTAGTTCTTGCCATATTTCTCCTTTGTATCCTTATCTGCTAAATTTTGCAAGACCGAACGCATTGTTTCTTCTATAATTTAATAAGATCTATCATTTATTCAAAACATACTCTAAAGACATCTTCATTCATGTCCTCATGGTAATCACCAGTACGAGTAGTTTCGAAAGTCAATCAACCACCTTTAACAAAACCGTTTGAACAGCCTATTATCATTCTGCGCCCCTTTTCTGATGGTGGATTCAAACCAGTAGATAAATTATTTTAAAAAGCCCGTCTTCGCCTTGTAACAGTTTCATCTTGCCAAATGTTATACTGTGTATGTCCCTCTTAGGATATGGTTAAGTAATTTTTATTCAATTATTGTTTAATTTCAGAGAGGCTGCATATATGGTGACGAAAAAAAGACAATATTTGGAAATTATAGACAAAGTGATTGCCTAGCAGAATGCAAAGTAATCGCCATGAAAGCTCTGTGTCAATGTATACCATTTACACAACCCATAGACGACACAAATTATTGTACATTAACTGATTTGCAATGCATGAATAAGTTCAAGAGTAAGAAACAGTATTCAATTAAATATATTGTTAATTATTTTAGAAAAAACGTTCCGAAATAAAGTAAATTCATACTTTTAACCAATATAAAGGTAGTAAAATATCGTAGAAAAGTAGACGGACTTGTAGCATAAAAGGTCATAATTTTTGTCGCAAGTGTATAAAATATAGCATATTATCCACACAGAATCTAAATTTTTTTTAGCATTAGTTTGATTTTATGGAGGTGCTCATTTTGGTGGCAGTTTCATGTAAGAGAGTCTGTCAAAACTCTTAGTACAATCTTAATTTGTAAGCTCTATAAATAACTTACTTGAAGTGGTGTATCTAATGGTGCATTTAATAATAAATACTTCCAAATAGATCCACCATTTTTTCCCTGACGCTTCTAGTTATATCATTTACAACAAATTTTATGAACTAGTACCAAGAAAAAAACATACAATAGTATTTATAATTGCTACCTTCTACTAGGACAATCAATAAGCCAGCAAAAGCTATTGCTTAGATAGGTTTATTTTGTCTCTGTATTCATTCAAAAAGTAGCTCCACTGAATTTTTTTTTGTTTTAGCAAAATGGGTTAGCTATTTTCCTGTTGGTGAAGAAAATTTGGAAGCGCTGAACTTTGAAAAACAGGAATCGATCAATTGTCCAGAATGTCTACCAGCGTGTTCACATGAAATATACAAAGTTTCAGTGGATGTCACAGATTCAGAAACAAATTCGTAAGTATTAAAATAGTTGTTCAAAACCATTTACCATTTCATGCAACTGTTGAATTGAAATTTTAATAAACCTCACTCAAATAATCAATTTAGCTCAACATCTAATAACATTGTGGGTTAATAAACATCAAAAGCAAACAAAACAAAAATTCTATAGATATGGATAAATATGTCACTATAAAAAGGAAATATAAATTTGTATATTAGATAAAACAAATAATGAAATTTTTTGTCAATTATGTATAAAAAGAAGATATAGTTTATTTACGAAAAAAGACGATGACGTTGCAAAACAAAATACTGTGATGTTGCCAAGCTGTAGTTTTTTTCTTTACTCAACGGAAACTAAAAAAGTCAATCTGATGTTAGATTGACAGTTCTTAATAATAATGAATACAAATAGCGAATACTATTAGTCATAGTGTAACTAATGTTAATGTGATGACCTTGAATTGTATTACAAATTTTATGCAGGTTAATTTTAATCCACTATATTAATTTGAATTACATTTGAAAAGTATTATTTCACAATATTCGAATTTATAAAACAATTTCATGCACGCCATTGGGCGGCTTTTTCCTTCAAAGGGATTAAAAATATGGGTCATCACATTAACAATAGTTACACTATATGTCTCTTACAGCAGTAAGCGAGAGAAGCGTCCCCCGTTTCGGCATTCTCGTTCAAAATAGATGATGTTACCATCTCTTGACATTTACTGTTCAGCTGCTTCAGCATTTATTAACTACACACTGCAGATTTGCCTAAATAATTAGTTATGAAAATAACTGTTTCTTTAATCTTGAAGAAACAATGAATTTAAAAGCACCAAAAAAACCTGTAAATATTAGAGGATGATCGAATTTCAATAAACGTCAAAACAAACTAGGGAATTTTACCAGTTGGTCCGACAACATCTTGCAGTTTTGCCAGCCCGTTAGCTGTAAATTGCCCTGGCTGTTCAGGTTAAATTGTATTTACGGTTGGTAGATTAATATTTATTCTGATAAGCAGGAAAGTAACTAAAAATGACGTCATCGTCTTTTTGTCGTAAAAATCCTATACATTCAAATTCAAATGTTAAGGCTTGTCAAAATTTTGAATAAACCAATTGAAAAATTCAAATTTAAAAGGCTGGTTATCTAAAGAAAAAATAGAGGAGCGTTGAGATATAAATAAGGGGACATTTTTTGAAAATTTTAATGAAATTAAAATCAACGTAAATATCAAATAAATCAACTGAAATAATAAGAATAGAATGATAGAATCACGATAATTAAAATAACTGAATGTAATCACTATTTTTATTTTTAGAAGTCATGCATATGTTAATATTTTCTTCAATAGACCAACGGGAACATCATTTACAATTGACTTACAACAGACATGGTACGAGATGGTCAGTAAGTACATTTTTTATACTTCAAGAGCTCATCCATATCTCAAATGTCATTTTACGAAATCCAAACAGGAGGTTTCGATAAAACTCAAAGTCCAAACCACAATTATTTAATTCTGTCCACCAAAAAGACAAATTATTCAGCTACTAGTTTCGGTACATTAATTACCAACATCAGGCTTCATGAAACATGTACAATTGGAAGAATATTAGGTTGTTGCCATTGAAAATCTAAAGTTGTAGTACTTAGAAGTTCTTTCTTTGTACTTCTTCATTTCGAAATATATCCATTTGGACACTTTAAATTCAAATTTAAATTCAGCCAAAGTCCTTGTTTCACTTTGCTATTTCCTAAATATTAATTCTTTTCCAAGTCTTTTCCAAATTTTTCCTTTTCTTTTCTTTCTAAACCACATTCGATTGGTGTTTTTTAAAACATTAATTTATAGTATCGTACTTAAGAGATTTTTAATGGCAACAACCTAAATTCTTCCAATTATACATGTTTCATGAAGCCTGATGATGGTAATTAATGTACCGAAACTAGTAGCTGAATAATTTGTCTTTTTGGTAGACAAAATTAAATAATTGTGGTTTGGAAGTTTTATTGAATCCTCTTGTTTGGACATTTTTTAAAATTCGCAACTACAGCAAAAAATGAAATAATAAATTGAATTTATTTGTAGGTTCCTTTGGAGGATACTTATCGCTATTAATGGGATTAAGTTTCATAAGTTTTGTAGAATGTTTAATGTTAATTTACAAAGTTACCATATACTTTTGTCAATATTTAATAAATCATCATGTCAAAAGTTCTAAGAGGAGATCAAAGATAAAGTTTTTACCGTAGTTAATCTAATATAACTAAAAATATTGATAATTAGTCTTTTATAATAATAAACACACAAAGAGTTAAATACACCTATATCAAGAAAAAGAAAATAAACTTATTTGTTGAAAACCTGAATTACGAATGTATATCATTTTGTTCCAATAAATAGTTGTTAGGGCTCGTATATACAGATCGATAAATCCTCTCTGGATCATGTTATTAAGATAAAGATAGGTGGAAGACGTCAAGAGATTAATGTGTAAAAGTTTCTATATCCAAGGTGTGATATAAAATATTTGAAGAGGATTCATTTATTTGGAAAAATTTTCATTTACCTGGGTTTAGGATACATTTTTTTGTAACTTATTTTATTAAACAACAGAACATACCTTATATAACTAAACATATTTAAAAAAATAACTAACATTTAAAAAAGTATTCTTACCCTTAACTACAAAAATAAATATAAGAATATCTATATAGTTTTCTTAACCATATAAATTACCGGGAAATTCCTGGTCTGATAATTCATCCGGTTCTACGTCAGAGTCCGGAGACTTGTGACGTTTTCTTCCGTATGCTCGTTTACTAGTTGTAGGAAGTTGGTCAGTTTCTCCATGTAACAAGGAGTTTCTATAGAGAAGGAGGGGTTGCCAGTCTTCTCCTTTACTACTCGGCATACCTTAACAATATGATACGATACAAGATTAGAATGAAATATTAAACATTCACGTAACAGATATAAGATAAATCTCAAATTAAGAGGCAATCAAAATAATTCGAAGGCGTAATTTCAAAAATATTTCATGAATCGCCATATTTTTCTTTTTGAGTTAAATATGTCTTCACACTCATCCAAAAAAGACAAATGCCAAACTAGCTATTAAACAAATTCAAACGCAGAAGAAAAAACAACCTAGGATATCAGTTACTAAACTCGTAAAAGAACTTTCCGGAGAGAAAAAGAACATTGATCAACGATCATTACAAAGTTGCTGGCTTTAACAATTCCACAGCAGAAATATTATATAATATTACTCAACCGGATCCACGAATAACATGTTATATTATACTAAAAAGAAATATTATAAAGTCAATCAAATAAACTTACCTGTAGTAATCCTTTTATCCAGGAATCCCATAACCAATCTCTTATCTTGTTTAAGTAATTTATTAGTGAACTCTGTCAGAATGTCCAAGAAAGGTAAGTTCGGTGGAGGACCCGTCGGGTCTTCACTAACATTTTCTGAACCAGTTACTGCGAATATTATACCTGCCCTATGCAAAGCTGTTATTGCTTCACGGTTCTTTATAGCATCCAAACCGAAAGAGAGTGCAAATCTCTTTGCCAATTCCTAAAAATCATTATATTTATGTTAAAATGGAGGCCAAATTGGAAATGATAATAATTTTTAAAATTCCAAGTGGTAAAACAATTTTACTACTTTTGTATGCAAAAAAAGCAATAAGGATCATAGACAATGTTTCTCACAGAGCACAATGTCTTTTATTGTAAACTGTAAAAACACTTTAGTGTAATACTTTGCCAATAAATAAACTAAACTACTTCAATTGATTAAAAATGCTTCCAACCTTCAATGCAAAGAACTCCTCGTGCTGTCTAATTTGTCTTCCACCGCTCAACTTCTGCACCTCATTGAACATCATATTCAGGCTCAAACACATGGTCAATGCACAGTTAGCTTTATTTATTTCTCTAGCTTTACTTAAAGTAGCTTTTATTATATCTCCATACTCGTTATAGTATTTTACGTAATGTTTGAAGACATCCGCACCAGCTTTGGTAGCCATTATGTTATAGACTATAAGTTTGCAATACGCCGCTAGAAAATTACGTCGTTTATGAAGACCTTCAATACGAAGTTCATCGTGTTCGGCATCTTGCTCTGGGACAAACACATACCTAAAAAAAATTATTTTGTCGGTTATTGTCACAGAAATTAGTAAATAATATGTAGTCCGGTCGGGTTAGCATTAAAGGTATCAAGGCATCAAAAATATCATGGTTAATGACAATCAATTGCCTCCACCGGTTTTTAGGCTGTGCTAATTGCACAAAAAAAGTTTATAGCCAAAACAACCAAAAATGAGCCTGTTTTTCGACATGTTTTCGAATGTTACTCGAAAAGTATTAAGTTTATCGTGCATATTTATAGGAACAAAGTTATAGAGCGTATAATTTCGTGGTTCAAAATATAAAAATTCCCATCCCTGCAGCCACAGCGGATGAATAAGTAAAAAAAAAATTGAAAAACAGCTGTTTTTCAGACGCAAAATACGAATGCAATTTATGGAGCAATGTAAATTATTATTTGTCTCATAATACGTTATTTTTTCACGGACTGAATGCAACAAACGCGGTTTCGATATCTTATTTAGTTGCTGAGTAATCTAATTGTTAATAAACATTAGGTAAAAGAAATGGACATTGTTAGAACAAAGACATGCCACAAAAACTTGTTTGAACTTACAATAATGTTTTTACACATACTAGAAGGTTACAGCTATCATATGCAATGATTTAATCAATAATTTTTTCAGCTCAACTGACTCAGACGTTAGTTTGAAAAAGTGGTTAAAATTTTACCTTAGTAACAATTAAGATATCTGTGCGGCTTTTTATTTCAATTGGAATCTGAAAAAATCCACTTGAAAGACTTGGAAAGACACAACTTTTGGCGTTTTGAACGTTCAATTCGGACCATTAAATCCCGAGTTATTGAATCCCAAACTTGATTAACGGTTCTCTGCAAACGATCAACAAACTAACGAAAAAGAAAATACCGACATGCAGGTACCATTCAACCTCTAGCCACATATTATAATTTGTGCTCCCGCCGCTATACCCAGCCATGCCCTCCCCTCGGAATCACAGCGCCGAGAGCATTTTCCGCGCACATTCTCTCTTCTATTTGATTATGAAAGGTAGGTGTGTGTGAAAAATATCTGTATGCAGAAGGACCTGCATGATTATATTGTTGTTCGTTTGCCGAGAACTGTTGATTAAGGCCCAGTTTCATAATCAACTTAAAGTGCCTTTAAATATTAAAGTTGGCTTAAAGTTGAAAAAGTGGTCCCATAATCGTACTTTAAGATAAAGTAGTGCCTAAAGTTTCCTTTAACTTAAAGTGCGAATTTCTAAACTTTACAGAAGATAAAGTGACTTTAAAGCGGACATAACCTAGTTTTCTCCATATTTTTTGACAACGAGGCTGAATAATTCACGAAAAAATGATGAACATGCTTGATCGTTCTTCCAGCTCTAGTTCATCACTCGATGACGAAGAGATTTATTTAAGAAGAATAAAAAATGATCTTTTTAAATCGTTTACGGTTATCAAAACCTACTGTTCGTAACTTGTTACAAAACGTTGAACCTCTAATTCGGTTTCAACACTGCTGATTTTATTCGTCGTTTTACATTCTATTACATGTTTGTGTTTTTCTATGCTTTGTAGGAGAGACAATTCCTCTTCCTTTGTAAAGTTTGTTGTACGTTTTATATTTGCCTCCATTATTCAGTAAATATTCAATATAACAATATTGTCAACAACAACAAACCGCCAAAGCAATAATTTTAGGTTAGATAACTAAATTAAATAGTGTCTAAGGTATCGAAAAACAAATTTCAGGGCTGCCAACTTAGCTAAATGCTACTTTTATTAAAAGAAGGTGCTACTTTCATTATGAAACGCAATTATTTTAAAGTCGTCTTAAAGGATACTTTAAGATAAAGTCTACTTTTACTAAAGGCACTCTATCGAATTATGAAACCGGCCCTAAGTTTGGGATTCAATAACTCGGGATTAAATGGTCCGAATTGAACGTTCAAAACGCCAAAAGTTGTATTTTTCCAAGTCCTTTAAGTGGATTTTTTCAGATTTTAATTAAAATAAAAACCGCACAGATATCTTCATTGTTACTAAAGTAAAATTTTAACCACTTTTTCAGTTGGGTCGAAAAAATTGTTGATCAAATCATTGCATATGATAGCTGTAACCTCTAGTATGTGTAAAAACATTATTGTAATTTTAAACAACTTTTTGTGGCGTATGTCTTTATTCTAACATTGTCTTTTTCTTTTACCTAATGTTTATTAACAATTAGATTACTCAGCAACTAAATAAGATATCAAATCCGCGTTTGTTGCATTCAGTTCGTGAATAAATAACGTATTATGAGACAAATAATGATTTACATTGCTCCATAAAATGCATTAGCATTTTGCATCTGAAAAACAGATTTCTTCAATTTTTTTTACTTATTCATCCGCTGTGGCTGCAGGGATGGGAATTTTTACATTTTGAACCACGGAATTTTAAAGCAAATTTTACGCTTTACAACTTTGTTTCCATACATATGCACGATAAATTCAATACTTTTCGAGTAAAATTCGAAAACATGTGGAAAAACAGGCCCATTTTTGGTTGTTTGACAATAAACTGTTATTGTGCAATCAGCACATCCTAAAAACAGGTGGAGGCAACGGATTATCATTAACCATATTTTTAAGGGATTTTCTCAAAAATATCGCCTACTGCTTTCACATCCATGTTTTGATAGTTTTTGGGCTAACCCGACTGGTCTAATGTATGTAAATTATATTTATTGTATATACTTACATTTGAACAAATGCATTTAACAATTCCTGAAGATTCCTATCCGGTCTACAAATCAGTTCAGCCAAAGATGGAGATGACCCTTGAAGCTGTTCACTAAAAACGATCAACAGATCACACAATCCCACATAAGCTTCTTCCTAAAAAAACATACAATTTCTTAGTTATCTATATCTAATACAAACAGGATAATATTTATATTCCCTGAGAAAAGCTACATACCTTGATCAAATTATGTGATGAAGATTTGATCAGCATCTGCGACGCTTCAATGAAATCATCTAATTTGTCTCTCATATCTTGAATGCTGGAATGTGTCAATCCGCCACCTTCCACAGTGATCTCCAAATCTCGAAGACCCCATAAAAGATAGTAATAACAAGAACTCAAACAATATTTGAGAGCTTCAGGGGGTAAGTTGGTCTCGGAATCCTATAAATATAAATTAAAATGGTCATTGTTACAAACCTATTTTGTTTAATTGAAGGAAATTCCACAAAAAAAATTGTATAATTATTAACGAAACATGTATTGAAGTCCTTATAGAGGTATAGTTTGGCAAGTTTATCTGAAGCTACGGGGCATCGGTAAGAGGCGAGGAAACAAGGCGCATATCTGTCATAAACGTACAATTGGCGTACGGTACCTATTTTACCAAGTAAAACTGAAAATACAAAGGTCACTGACAATACCAACGCCACTGGATAAATCAATATCAGTCAATTGACGAAGTGAGAGGAAAGAACACACGCACGCGCTTGCCAATAAGAAGACAGCTGGTCAGGCATTTCGATAAAAATCACCAATTATGTAATTCGGAGGGTGTGGTAATTATGGTTTTCGTACAACGCTGCCAGAGCTTGAAGAAGCCCGTAACATATTTGGAAAAGTGTTCATCTTTTAATATTCATAAATTGAAAAAATAATGTTAATAGAAAAAATACAAGAAAACAAGTACATTAAAGAATTAACGTTTAATCATATTGTTAATAATTCGAAGTACCTTTTCTAATTATTATCACTACATACTCAGTACTTTAGCTTTTTCATAGTTAAACGTGGCAATATCGAATGTTTTCGACTGCGTTTCTTTCACTGCTTCAGATAAACTTGCCAAAGTATAAATGCTTTACATTATATCAAAATATCTTTATTTACCTGTACATCTTGGAACATTGTACTCCACAAACCCCAACTATTTAAATTGTGACAGGCATAAAACATCGACAGTTTCTTCAAAGAGCTGACAACATTAAATACTTCGTCGGCATTTGGAGTTTCTTCACCAAGCATCAAATTTCTCCAATCATCAATGGCTTCTTTATAAGAAGCAACAATCATATCTATAATCGTCGATCTGGCAACATCACATCTTGTGAAGATTGAATGACCGTCAGTGCAAAGTATTTCCAACGTTTTTGCTAAAGTTTCTAAAACCTGAGGAAAAGATACAAATTATACACCAAGTTGGTCAGAGCCCAGACCAGTCTAGATCTGATCTGGGGACCTACTGTTGACTGAAGCTTCCCACATTTTGTCTTTACTTTGCTTTTTTTTTCTATATTAAAATTCATAAAAACACAAATATTTTATAATAGTCTACAAACATGGCATTACATCAATCAATTATTTAATATTTCTACAGCGTGTCCACGGATGGAGTACCCTATAGGTGAAAATTTTTTAAATATCAATTTAGTGAAAAATGTTATTCTTGATAAAAAGTTTTGCTTGTTCTGAAACCCCATAAAATGAAATAAAATTCAAGTTTTTCAAAACCCGTCTCATTTTATGACCAGTTTTATGAAAACCTGGAGTCTGACTTTTTGACATTTCTTCACATATTGGCTAATATATCGGGAACCTTGAGGTTTGCAAGGTTTTAGTTTACGCCATTCGATTCAGAATTGAATTATCTATAAAAAGAGGAATTTTGAAAATTATGAGTCTTCGCGAATTAGTATAAGTTTCGGTGTGGACTTGAAAAAAATTTCAAAACCTGAAAATTCTAAAATCCATACCTAAGGTTTTTCGATGTGGAAAATTCCTCTTTTAATAGAAAATTCAATTCTGAATCGAATGGCGTATACTAGAACCTTGCAAACCTTAAGGTTCCCGAGATATTAGCCAATTTATGAAGAAATGTCAAAAAGTCAGAATCCAGGTTTTCGTAAAACTGGCCATAAAATGAGATGGGTTTTGAAAAACTTGAATTTTATTCCATTTCATGGGGTTTTAGAACAAGCAAAACTTTTTATCAAGAATAAAATTTTTCACCAAATTAAATTTTAAAAATTTTTCACCTATAGGATACTCCATCTGTAGACACGCTGTATACATCCCCACTCAAAAATATTAACAAAAAACTCGTCTACAACTTACCTCGGGTTCATGCTGTACTTGTACAATGTGTTTTAACTTGGATAAAAGAGCCTGCAGCGAGCCTTCTTGTCTTCCACTGGTGTACAAATCTAAATCGAAATACTGTGGTATGCTTAAGAGGTTCGCTAACTTTTCTGGATCAGCAGAATATTTATCTAGCAGTGGAGGTAAAGTTACTATATAATGTTCAGTCAGTTTTTGTTTGTCTTCTCCAGCCTATAATATTAATATCATCTTAGAAATGTGATTCATTGAAATGGAAATAATGAAAACAAGATAATTTACTTGTATTTGATTTACCTGTTTAACCTCCCTCACAGAGTTCATTTTTCTGGTAGGACCTCTGCCAACTGGTGCTTCACCAGTAGCTGCTTGCTTTACACAACAAACCATAATTTCTATCAAGCTAGTTTCTTGTCTATTATCTAGTGGTTCCTCGTGCTGACCTGGTTCTTCTAACAATAAATCTGTCATGCATTCCCAATCCTTCATCATGTTATTAGATTCTATTAGAGAATCTACTAGATATGCAGCATGTTCATGAAGTTCGGATTCAATAAAGAATTGAACTAAATCCCGAATGAAAGGAGTGTTTGGCAAACGGCGCTTTCCCCGTTTAGTTTTTCCCCCGTCTCCATCTACATCGCCTGGTTGAAATAGGCGTTCGTTTAAGAACTCTCCAGCTGCTTGTGCAACTGCTCTGTGTGAAGAATATACCTGTAATTAATGTTCGTTAATATTCTAGTTGGATTGGCTGTCAAGTAAGTTGCAATATAATAACAAAATAAACCTAGAGAAGACAATTTCTTACCAACTCATAGACATGTTCACAATCTTTGTCAGTTAAAATTTCATGATGATGCTTTAAAATAGAAATAACCAATCTAACAGCTTGCACGGCCACTTCATATTCTTTATCGAGAGTCATAGCGACTATACGATCTTTAAACTTATTAGTGAAAAGTTCCAGTTTTCCTTTCAGTTCTTCACTAGCATACAATGGTTGCAAGGCTTGTAAACATCTGAGACGTACTTCCCCAACCTTAAAAATAAATTCAACTGTTATGTAACAAACTGCTATTAATTCTAATATTGACGCTGTCATTTTTGAAACAACTCCTACTCACCTTATCGTGTAATGTCCAACCAATATACTTCAAATAAGAATCATCCAAGAAATTTGCATGAAACTTGTGCATCCACACTCCAATTTCTGTCATAGCAATAGCCCGAATTTCCGGCAGAGTATCCCTATAACGATGCACAAAAACAGATTTAAACATGTAGGTTAACATGTTCTTGATTTCATCCATGTTCTCTTCCAGTTCTTGCCTTTTAGCTAATAAAGCTTCTAAGCGATCACTGGCACGTTTTTCTCTTGTTTTCTGACGTTCCGCTTCATACTGACGTTGGGTATTATCTAAATTTACTGAAACTGTAAGAGCTACATCTACAAGAGCAGTCATAAGTTTCATTGCTCCCAATGTAGCTGTGTGTCTAAAAGCTCGAACCTAAATAAAAATAAATTCCGTTTCCATTATTGCAGTAATAATACATTTTGATATTGTTAATTAAAAGAATATAGTTTGATATGAATTGTAATGTAATATGTATGTAATATTAAAAAATATTTTTTTTAATATCATGAACACTATTCAAAAGAAATTATGTAATTTTGTATCAAACTATAAATAAGACATGAAATCACTGAAATTGAAGAATTAAACTATAATCATATTTTCAGTTTACTGCATAGCTATGAAGTTAAGTTGCAAAGTTTAAAAATATCATACCTGTGAATCAGACAATCCAGTAAGCAACGAAATGACATTATCCATTAAAAACTGGTCATAAATAATAGTATACTGGCACTGTTTAACCAATGTTTGGACAAACTCACAAAAATTATATCTAAACTTCTTCCAAGTCTGTCCAGCCATGATCAAAGGATATTCACCACTTTCTTCATCAAATTCTTCAGTCATTTTTCTAATGATAGCAGCATGTTCCATAGAAGCTTGCATTTGTTGAGTAATTCTCCCTTTACAACCTGATGCATTTATAAAAAATTGCATTAAAGAAATAAGAGCTGCATCTCTATTTATTTTATAGCTTTCTATCCAGTCATCCACAATGTGGGTAAGTGAATTTTTACTGTTTTTGATTGTGTGATACAAGGAATCATCATCATCACGACTGTGGATAATTTCTCCTACTGTGTTTTTCCTACCTGGAGGCCTACCTAAAAAAAGTTAATACTTTATTATTAACTAGAGATACAATATTTTTAACACATCTTACATTAAATAGTTTATCAACAATGTATACAGTTTTGGTAAATATTTATCTTCTACATGTAGAATAGAGCAACAGTAAGCACTTTAGAAAGTAGAATATTTGCAATACAATATTTACTTATAGAAAATAACAGAATATAGAGAACACTAAAAGATGTGTTATTTGGATGGATTTTATCTTTTTCCACCAGCCTTCATATAAACTCTCATTACATTTTCGTGATTCATATTTGATGATGTGACATATATTCCTTAATGTCATTATATCTTTAGCTTGGAGATAAACAGGCAAAAGTATGTATTCGCCTTTCAGCTAAGACTGATTGTGCTGCTTTTTGACATTGACCTTTTTAGCACCAAGCCTTGGACATGTAATTAATATGTCTTATTAAAAACTATTAAATAAACATCAGCTTCAGAGAATCAGCATGTTAAATGTGTTGGAATATTTTAAGACAGGGAAATATAATAATTACAGGGTACATAGAGTGAGGGACCCTACGTCAACCTACCACCTCGTTGCCTACCACTGTATGTAACTTATATCATTTGCTTGCAATCACATAAGGCTCAAGAGCTCTGCTATATTTATTATTATCAAACACATTCAAAGATTAGCATGAAATGCGCTAAAATAAAAACAAAATATTTCCAAAAATAATTTTAATTCACTAATATCTACAATTTGCTAGTCTCCAATAAAAAATTGCCTATAATGCAGAGTGTCATTTCAATTGACTTATCAAACACCTACACTTTTGTGCTGCAGAACAATGTATCCCGGCATGTCCAAAATAAAATTTGAGATTGAATTGAAATAAATTACATTTGCCAACCTACAGTTTGGTGATTTGTGATATATACAAAAACAGTAAATTACCTCTTCCCCTTCCTCTTCCTG
>CAJUYI010000796.1:97495-134504 GCA_910591695.1 Galerucella pusilla
CTCTATTTGAGGAGTCATAGGGTTGTCGTATTCAGGCGGTGGATCATCCATACGAATTCTCTTACCTCCACGACGATGCATTCTGCTGTTATTATTTTCTTTACTTGTGCAATTAAAATATATTAATTTAAGAGTGTCCACTTTTAACGTTTTCAATTACACAAACAACAAAACTCCAAACATCAACAGACAAAACTACCTAACCTTAAACAAAAAATAATGATTACCAGTTTTGCCAACCACTCATCTGTTCTAAGCTCTAAATTTATCATAGAACTCTTGAAAATCATAGAACTGAATATAAATTGGGGACGAAGAGGGTAACAGAAATCATTTGGTTGGCATATGGTCCAGCGTGTATAACGTGTCCTTCGTCCTTCGAGAATTTCAGTGTGGTTTCCAGTGGCTTTCAGATTGTATCGAAGTTGTTTCAATGTTTCGGACCACTTTCCATTCAGTATCACCACTGTATAAACTTTTGTAGACGATGATATGATATTACCCTGATTTATTCTGGCGTTTCTACCATAGAGAAATATAATATAATGGTTTCTCCTTTCTACAGCTTCCAAAGATCTTTGGATGAATCTAATATATACCCAGCTACTAACCAAAGATAAATACGGATCATACGCTTTGTGCAGTGTACTGTTATCTGTGGTTTACATGGCATCTGTCATTCTGTCAATATGACAAGTGACGTCGACAAGTGACAAATAAAATATGGAAGTTTGATAAATGCAAATCAATGCAAATATACTTTTTATATTATTCTAGATAGTTTAATGTTTCATTCTTCAAAAAGTGTTTGTACGTTGTTTAGTATACAATCTTCGTCATTGTCTATGCAAAAAACTGACGTAGCTGGTAAACAATTTTTTAAATAGAAGCATTAAACTAATTAGACCATATTTAAAATGGAGCTGTCCAGTGTCTTGCCTGCTCCTGTTCAACCCATTTGGGATCGAGATGATGAACGCAGGAAGAGGGCAGCTTCCCAACCTTCTAAGCAACTAGTCAGTGCTCAAAGTATTGCACCTCCTTATGGGCAAAGAAGAGGATGGATCCCTAGAAACATAACAGATTACGGAGATGGAGGTGCATTTCCCGAAATCCATGTTGCACAATACCCTCTTGAAATGGGACGAAAAAAAGATTCGGCTTCAAATGCTCTTGCTGTACAATTGGGTTCTGATGGCAAAGTAAAATATGATGCCATATCAAGACAAGGCCATGGTAAAGACAAAATTGTATATTCAAAATTATCTGATTTATTACCAGTAGAGGTAGTAGATGAAAATGACCCTAGCTTAGAGAAACCTGATCAAGAAGAAATTGATGATCTAACAGAAAGGACTAGACAAGCTTTAATGAGAATAACAAATTCAAAAATAGCTGCTGCTATGCCTGTTAGAGCAGCTGATAAACAAGGCCCAGCAGAATTTATCAGATACACTCCATCCCAACAAGGAGCAGCTTTTAATTCAGGGGCTAAACAAAGAGTTATTAGACTTGTAGAAGCACAAGTTGATCCAATGGAACCACCAAGATTTAAGATAAATAAAAAGATACCGAGAGGTCCGCCATCTCCACCAGCACCTGTCCTTCATAGTCCTACTAGAAGGGTTACTGTTAAAGAACAAAAAGAATGGAAAATACCACCATGTATATCTAATTGGAAAAATGCAAAAGGTAAGCTTTGCTAAATAATCTATTTCTAACACTTAAGGGGTAGATCCAAATATTTTGACAGTCCTGGTACCCAAAGAAATACAACTGAAAAAATTATTACATAGCAACTATTATTCTTAAATCTTTGTACTAAAAAAATAAATTTCTAGCCTAGTCCCGAATTGAAACACTTATTTTTATTTTTTCAGGTTATACTGTTCCCTTGGATAAAAGACTTGCAGCTGATGGCAGAGGTTTGCAACAACTACACATTAATGAAAACTTTGCCAAACTTGCTGAAGCTTTGTATATAGCTGATAGAAAAGCTAGAGAAGCTGTAGAAACTAGAGCTCAATTAGAAAAGAAATTAGCACAAAAAGAAAAAGAAGCAAAGGAAGAGCATTTACGACAACTGGCACAGAAAGCTAGGGATGAAAGAGCTGGTATTAAAACAGCACCAAGTAAGTTATTATTTTTTAAATATTTAGTTTTGTATGAAAAGTACCTACCACATGGTTGGATATTTTCCAAGTTAGCTTTAAATAATGCATTAGCACTTTAATTTAGATTATAATTTCAATCTTAATAGTACTTACTTACAAGGATTATATAATTAAGATTTTTAAACATAGCTATTTTTGTTATAGATAACGCTAGAGGAACTGTTGATGAGGAAGAACATGAACGTGACTTGTTGCGACAAGATCGTCACAAAGAACGGGCAAGGGACAGAAATTTGGCACGTGCTGCTCCAGATAAACGAAGCAAACTTCAACGTGAACGTGAAAGAGACATTTCAGAGCAAATTGCTCTAGGAATGCCCGCTCGAGGTACATCATCCAGTGAAGTTCAGTTTGATCAGAGATTGTTTGGACAAGCTCAAGGTTTAGGCCATGGTTATGGAGATGATGAAGCATATAACGTGTATGATAAACCTTGGAGAGAAGGAGGTTCTATGGCAAATAATATTTATAGACCTAGTAAGAATATCGATAAAGACATGTATGGTGGGGAAGATATCGAAAAGGCTATAAGGACTAATAGGTTTGTAACATAGTTAAATAGATTTTAATATGTTTTTGATAATTTAAAATTATATTTATTTTAGATTTGTACCAGACAAAGAATTTGGTGGTACTGATCGTTCAGGAACCAGCCGCTCAGGACCTGTACAATTTGAAAAAGAAGAAGATCCTTTCGGCTTAGATCAGTTCTTGTCGCAAGCTAAGAGAGCTAGCAAGCGAAAAGAGCCTGAAAAAAGAGATGACAGGGATAAAAGAAAGAGAAGAGATTAGTTGTAGTTAATTTGTCTGTGGATCCATATATCATTGAATAAAATGGTTTATTTTTTACCATATATAGGTACTAATTTTTAAATTGTCACTGTAGCAGTCTGATAATTATAAATATTTTTTTTCATCCAATTAGAATATTATTCTTCTTTTATTATTTCGCCTACATGAATATACTGTATGGAAAGACACGAGGACATCACATTCAACAACGCTCTACATTTGAATTTTTGAATAAAAAAAATTGGAATCCTGTTTTTTTTTACCTATTTGCATTAGTAGTCTGATTATTTGTTAGATTTGGCTCAGCACTTTCTCAAATATCGTTTACCTATGCCAATTTTCATCAAAATGGTCCTGCCGATCGCAGCGCTACCTACAGGGACCGATTTAGATACCATACCATCTTGATCAACTAAAAAACAATCGGTCGACGTTATGGGGCGTTTTACTTGTAGCAAAGAATAAAGAAATACACCAGTCTGTTGGTGTATTCTGTGCTTGTTGTGTGAGCTACAGTGACAATAGTCACTGAGTGTAATATCGGATTCAGCGGCATCTAAATATTCGGCAAATATTCATCTTCCATATTATGTAGAATATCATATAAGACAACAGTGAGCATTGTCTCTGATAGATACTTTCTGTAATTCTACTCATAGCAAAATGGCGATACAAGGCATAATTATTTTCCGAGTCTGTATATCTTGGTCTGACTACACTATTGATTGAAGAAAAATTTCTGGATGAAGGATGGTATGGAAGAGGCCGAATGTATAAGTATTGTCTATGGTATAAGATGTGTGAATGTGTGATTTAAAAAAAAGAACTTAAAAGAAGATGATTGATTGATACCTAACCTTTAAAAAAAACAAGGTGATCATCGATGATAGATACTTTAATTAATTTTAAAAATGCAGAATTCCACTGAAGGGCAACTACAAATTAGATTTGTAACCAAGCAAGAAATGTAAGTTACAACAACTTCAATTTTATTTCTACTCAACACGTTTTCATTTTAGCTATGCAGTTCCAGATGTACCTCTTTCGGTACCCCAAGCCATAGATTCCAAATCTTTAAATGATTTGGTAAATCAGCTATTAAAAGAAAGCAATGTAGATTATTTAAAGCCGATAGAGTTTGATTTTCTGGCTATTGGAGAACTCCTAAGAGTACCTCTTATTAATCATTTACAAGAACGAAATGTATCAACAGAAACTACTGTAGATATTGAATATCTAGAAAGAACTCCTGCTCCAGAACCAAAAGATTCACTGTTACATGATGATTGGGTTTGTGGCATTGAAACACTAGACAAATGGTAAACCAATAAAACACAATCTTTAAAATTTTTAGGAAATATTTATGTAGATTTATTTTTTAGGATATTAACAGGATGTTATGATAACTCTATAAATATATGGACAACACATGGGAAACTGGTAACATCTTTAAAGGAGCATAAAAATGTGGTAAAATCTGTTACATGGATAGATAAATCAGATGCTAGTAAAGGTTTTATTAGTGTGTCTCATGATTTAACTGCATTGATGTGGTCATTTCAACCAGGTATGTAATATTGGATCATATTTTCCGTTCTATAGATCAAAAAATGTATTTAAAATTTTCAGGAACTGATAATATAATGCCACTAGCAGTATTACGTGGTCATGAAAGGGGTATAGATACTGTTGGAGTCAGTCCCAATGCTTTGAAAATAGCGACGGGAGGTTGGGACACAAATTTAAAACTGTGGTCTACAAGTTTGGAAGAAGATGAAAATGAACCAGCTCACAAGAAGAGTAGAAGTAGTAATAGGATAATTACCAAAACACCACTAAGCACTCTTAAAGGACATAAGGAAACCATTTCAGCTATAAACTGGCTGGATAATTATGTAGTGTCTACCATTTCAATGGATCACACTATCAAATTTTGGGATGCAGAAGTAAGTAACTTGTCTATAACAGCTCTTTGATTTTTGTCCTCAATATGAAGTTCCATTGTGAGAAAATTCTATAAAAGTGATAAAAATGGGAATTAAGTTTTGAAATGTTCAGCATAATAATGACTGTATTAGTTCACAAAGCTTCTGGAATGGAAATAGATAACATGGGAAATGGTAAAAAGATCCAGTTTAAGTTGGTTTTTAGCACATCCCAGTTGAATGAATGAATTACTGTATTAGATTTGTGAATGAATTGCACTCAAAATGATTGAATACTCTATCCTCTTCTGATTTGGATCAAATCCAGTCTTGTACAAACTACTTTTTTACTTTTTCATAATGTGTATATAATTGACCTGTTTAACCAAAAATCTATCTCAGAATTTTAGTAATTTATTGATGTACAATATTTTTTTCTTACTTGTTTATTGTTAGAATAAATATATTATATTAGTTCTACATAATGTTGTAACTAATAAACTAATGCTATAAAACCATATTTTCAGTTATGTGGTATAAAAAACGAAATTGTTGGTCAAAAAGCATACCTCAGTTCTTCTTGGTCGCCACTTTCAAATGCATTGTTAGCTTCCTCCGCAGATAGACACATTCGTTTATATGATCCCAGATCTACAGAAGGATCTTTATGCAAAACCACATTTACATCTCACACTTTATGGGTAAGTTCTGTTATGTGGTCAAATTACGACCAGCATTTATTTTTGTCAGGAGGATATGACTCTGCAGTGAAAATGTGGGATACTCGAAGTCCCAAAGCCCCTCTTTACAATCTTCAAGGACATCAGGGACAAGTCTTGAAAGTTGATTGGTCCAACAGGAAATACATGGTCTCTGGAGGTAGTGATAATAGCGTACACATTTTTAAGAATAAACATATTTAATAAAATAATTTTTTAAAACAGTTTTTTATTTCAAAAATATACTGGGTTTTAAATCTAAATCATCGTTAGCTTAACTTAATGTTTATCTCCAACTTGAAAATGATGAGTTCCTAAAACAAGAATGGTTTTTTATTAATCTATGATGAAAGGTAATAGAACAGTGTTAACACTAAAGTGTTTTGTTTCAATATAGTATGAAATTAAACTGAAAATCCATTTTGGTGTTTAAATGGAAATTACAGAGTAATCGAAATGCATGCTGTATATCGGTGTTAACTAAATAGTTCAATGAACAAAAGCAATAACAGACTCACCCTGAAAACGGTGCAGATGTTGGTGACGCGGCTTGCTGCGCCAAATTTCCAAAACCCACAGTGTTCTGATTCGCCAAATTTCCAAAACCACTGTTGTTAGCATCAGTACCACCAAACGTAGCTGAAAAATATGCATGAAATAATCATCAATTCTAGCGGTTAATCATAGAAAACAACAAACATTACATATGGCCAGATTTAGCAACCCCGATGCGAAGAATAAGGAAATATAACCTTCAAGTAAGTACAACTTAATCTATATTTATTAACGGTTTTACCTTTTTTACAAAATAATGTTCATTCAGTATAAAGAGTTCATACATAAGTAATATATAAAAAAATTATTAAAAATTAAATTAATATGCTTAAATATTTAGAAGCTTAACTGATTTCTTGAACGTTGAAGTAGATATTATAAATAAATCCAGACTACCACCATGTTTATTGGCAGATTTTAAAGTTCTTGTGATTGGTTCATTTTGACCATAATTGGTGGTATGAAATAGAATATTAAATATCTCGGTATTACGAGTTCTTCTAGTATTAGTATAATAACATATTAAACGTAATATTTCTGGAATTTGAAAACTACCATTTAAAATTCTTTGGAGAAAACACAAATCTGCTTCTAACCTTCTATGGTGTAGGGTCGAGATAATAAGTATTGAAAGTATGTCATCATATGTGTATTGTTGCCTTTTGAAACCCATTTTGTATGCGCATACTCTCAAAAATTTATTTTGTACTTTCTCAATGCTTTCAATATCAGTATTATATGAAGGAGACCAAATAAGGGAACCATATTCCAAAACTAATCGCACCAACCAAAATTTATGTTTGTACCCCATTACATACATCCTTCTTAAACATTCATTGCATAACTATAATTATTTAAATAACTAACCTGTTGGTGTACTAGATCCAAAAACTTTAGATGGACTACCAAATGCAGGTGCACCTCCAAAAGCAGGAGATCCACCAAAACTAGGGTTCCCTCCAAATGCAGGTTGTGGAGATCCACCAAACACCGGAGGAGCTCCGAACCCACCGGGTTTTTGAAAGTTTCCTGGTGAACCAAAGCCAGTTTGAACAACTCCACCACTACCACCACTAAAAGGTCCAGGTTGAGGACTACCAAATGTTGATTGTTGACCAAAAGTATTTTGTCCAAAAGTAGATTGTTGACCAAAGCCACTCGATGAACCAAAAGAAGATCCGAACGTGCTTTGAGTATTACTACCAAATATACTACCAGTAGAAGTGCCAAATATAGAACCAGTTGCCGTTGCAGGAGTTTCGAAAGTTGATGGTCTACTAAAAGGATTTTGTTGAGTCTGTGCAAATGTTGAACTACCTCCGAAAATACTACTAGTTGTTGAAGGAGTACCACCAACATTCAATCCTCCAAAACCAAGAGCGCTACTTGCATTATTAGCTGCAGGAGCAAAACTAAATGCACTAGGTGATCCAGTGCCAAAAGCATTGTTAGATGTATTTGGAGTACCAAATGTTGTTCCTCCAGAACCAAAAATACTACTTGAAGTTGTGGGAGTACTGAATATTGAACTTGGATTGGAGCCAAATGTTGCTGGTTGACCAAAGCTAGTAGTAGTAGTTGGAGTTGAACCAAAGGTTGTCGAACCAAATATAGAATTGGTTGATTGTCCAAATCCAGATGTGGTATTCGGTGTTCCAAATATTGAAGTAGAACTTACAACCGGAGATTGAGATCCAAATATCGAACTTTGAGTGCTAGCTACGCCAAACCCAGAATTTTGTGTGTTGCTAAACACAGAACCAGAAGATGCAGGTGGTGCTCCAAATATAGATTGTGAAGTTGTAGCGGTTTTACCAAAAGCAGTCGCTTGTGTAGTAGCTCCAGTGTTACCAAAAATAGAAGTTGTTGTGGTTGTTGAGCTAAAGGCAGTAGATTGTGTAGATGTTGGTGCTCCAAATATCGAAGGTTGGCTAGTTGTTGGTATACCAAAATTAGAAGATTGACTTGTCGTAGATGGAGTAGATTTACCAAACATTGTTGCTTGTGTACCTGTTACGGAACTTCCAAATATAGATCCTTGTGTAGTAGCTGATGTAGCACCACCAAAAATAGAAGTATTTGTCATAGGAGTGGAAAATATTGATACTTGTGTAGTTACAGCTGTACTACCAAACAACGGAGCCTGCGTAGTCGTAATAGTATTACCAAATATGGAAGGTGTGGTTGTGGATATGTTACCAAATATAGAAGCTTGTGTAGGAGTTGGAGCACCTTCAAAAGCTTGTGTAGTGGCAGGCTTATCGGCAAATACTTCGGTTGGTGTAGTAGTTGCGGTACTGCTAATAATGGATGTTTGTTTGGTTGTAGGAGAAATAGTAGCACTACTGGCAACTGCAATATTTACGCCAGCAGGTGTAGTAAAATTAGCTGACTGAATACTGACTGCAGAGCTACTAGCTGGAGAAAAAACAGACGATATTGTATTTACGGGTGTCGCTTTTGTAGTATTAATTGACATAGTGGAAGATGTAGGTGAAGAAAATATTGATGGAGTAGTACTGGAAATGGTTGAACCAAATATAGATTTGGATGTGGTAGAAACGGAAGTAAAAATAGATCCAGTATCAGGTGTAGTAGTAGATGCAAACATAAAGGAACTAGAGCCAGGAGTAGTAGAGACTGGGGTTATGGATAAACTAGTAGTTGCAGGAGTAAATATAGATTTTGTTGTAGATGTAAATGTAAAATCTGAAGTATTTTTGATTGAAGTCGTAGAAACGGTTGGTGAGCTAGTACTAGACTCAATTGTTGCTGGTCCTGTTGTACTAATGGATACAGAAGTGTTAGGTCCAAGTAATGAAGTACCGGTGTCTGGTGCTACAGTAGGTTTAGCACCAAATAATGAGGTTGTAATTGAAGACGAACTAATAGAGCCGAATATAGAGGTGGTCTGTGTAGTAATTGCAGTCGAAGCTGTTGTAACAACAGCTCCAAAATTGGGTGTAGAAGTACTTCTGGGAATAGCCGCTACCACATTTGAGGCTGTTGTGCTAACTATACTTGTTGGTGTAGTGATACCAACTGGTTTAGCGGTATTAGTGACGGAAGATGTTTGGGGAGTAGAAAACGTGAAATTGGTTGTTTTTGAAGATGCTACTAATATTGGTTTAGTAGCACCAACAGTAGTTATCTGCTGTATAGGACTATTTGCAAGTGTTGTTTGAGATGAAGCTGTAGCAGGTGATAAAATTTGTTGTTTTGGATTGATTGTTGTAGCAGTTGTTGTAATGGGGCTTTTTCCAAATGAAAAAAATTGTTGAGATGTAGGCAGGGTGGAAACAGATGTTCCTGGCACTGTAGTCGGTGTAGTTGTAGTTGTAGGTTTCAAAACAACAGGAGAAGTAGCTATACTCGGTGTTTTTCCAAATGAAAACGTAGATTGTGTTGTACCAAAACTTGGAAAACCAGACGAAGCTGCTGTTTTGGGGGTATCAAAATTAGATGTGCTTGAAGGAGTATCGAATTTTATAGAGCCCACCGTACTACTGACAGAAAATGGTTCGGATTTTTTACTTGGGCTTGTACCATCAAGACCGAATTGAGGTAAAGGAATACTAGACCACGCCGATGGTACTGTTGCAGCAGGAGAAAAAGTGGATGTCGAGCCAATTTGCGTAACAGCGGTTGGTGTTGCTTGGATTGAAACAAAATTTTTTGATGCTTGAGTGGTAGGTACAAAAGCTGAGGAGATCGGAGTTGGATTTAAATTCAAAACGGAAGCACTTTTAGAAAGAGGTTGAAATGTACTGGTTGTGGAAACGATATTTTTGTCCAGACTTTTGAAGGTAAAAGTCTTTGAAATATCTTGTTGCACTGGTGTATTTGGCGGTACCGTAGTAGGTCTGATATCCTGCGTTTTCAACGGTGTGGATTCTGAAAACTGTAAATTTTTGACAACAGTAGGCTTTGGTACTGGTGACATCTGAGCTCCCAGTATCGAGATTATGTGTTTGTTTTTGCTGGCAGGTGATCTAGTTCGTGAATAATTCAATGATGGTCTAATGGCTGTTACATGAGAAATATTTCTGTTTTGGAGTAAATCTCTAATTTGATTCATCTTTGTAGATGACAACTTTTTTTGTCGTTCCACAATTTGTTCATAAATAATTCGATGGCCATCTTCGGGACCTAATTGAAGACGTTTGAGATCATCTTCTAATTTGTTTATGTTTAACCCAACAAATAAAGAGGGAGTGTTGTCAGATACCTTTTTATGTTTGAGTCGACCACTGATATCTTTTAAGATGTAGCTCTACAAAAAAAATAAATTTAAACTAACATTTATTTATTTTTTGCTCATTTTGTTGTTTATACAGTTTATTTTTGGAAGAATTCCGTCCGCAATTTGGTTAAGTTTATTATATTTCATTTTAAGGGGAAGGGTGAATGCAATTTTTGATATTTCCTTCAAAAAACACAATATAAGGATATAACGATATGTCATAAACTTGTTCCTACGACCATATAGGAAATTAACATAGATAGATAGATAGATAAATTTATTAATCTTTGTGTATCATTTACATGACATAAGACAAGTCAAATACAGAATGGTAAGGTGAAAGTAGGTTAGACAGTAATAAACTTGATAAGAACATTAGTAGCAAACAATAAAATTACAAAACGGGGTAAAATTACGAGACTGATAAAGTATTGTTAAAATTTAAAGTAAAATTAAATAGACAAAATTACAGAAATTAAGTGTTATTGTTCCAGCCAATAAATTCGTCTAAAGAATAAAAACAATTTTCAGTTAAAAACAACTTTAAACTTTTCTTAAATTTGTTAAAATGTTTTATTTCTTTGATTGAGTCAGGTAGCAAGTTAAAAAACTGACCTCCTGCATACATTGGAGACTTTTTTAGTTGAAATCGATTGAATCGATTCAGGTGGATATCATCTCTATTTCTCGTGTTATAATTATGGACTTCTCTATTTATTTGAAACTTACTCTTATTAAGAAAAGTGTAGGTTAACAATTTAAAGAGATAAATACATCTGCAGGTCATGATGTCATTCTTCTTAAATGTATCTCTACAAGATTCGTTATACCTCAAGTTAAAAATTAGACGAATGAATCGCTTTTGAAGAATGAATACTCGCTCAAAATCTGTTGCTCGGCCCCATACAACTATATTGCAGCTGATAGCAGAGTATATAAAAGCATAATACAAGTTAAGTAGGTGACATTGATAAAAATTTGATTTTAGATTATTGAAAGCAAAGTAGAGTTTATTTAGTTTTTTACAGAGAGAGTCAATTTGATGGTTAAAATTTAGTTTGGAATCTAATTCCATTCCAAGAAATTTAGTGTGCTCTACCGACTCAAACTTCCTATTGTTTAATGTAAAAATTAAGTTGTTGCCTTCCCTAAGAGGAGATGTGAATTGAATAAAAATGGTTTTACTTTCATTAAAAATGAGGTGATTTTTTTGACACCAATGAATGAACTCAATCATGGTTATTTGTATTTTCCTTAGTAATTCATCTAAACTATCGGCTACGATTACAATCGTTGTGTCATCTGCATATATAAAAACGCGTCCATTTGTTATACTTAAGGGTAGGTCATTTATGTAGAGGAGAAATAAAAGTGGTCCTAATACTCCACCCTGTGGAGTTCCAATATAAGTACTAAACTCATCAGATAGCTCATCTTCAATCTGCACTTTGAGTGTTCTGCCCGACATGTATGAGTTGATCCACGATTGAATTGGTTCTCTAATGCCCATTGCTTCAAGTTTTATTGATAAGTAAGTGGGATTAATTGTGTCAAATGCACGGGTTAGGTCGAAAAATATTCCCACTAAATGATTGTTTTGATCGATATTCTCACGGACATATTGTACAAGGTCAATTGAAGCAGTTTCGATTAAATAATTATGGCGATAACCATGTTGGGATTGCGTGATTATACTATTGTGGTCTAAATAATTAAGTAACCTCTTGTAAACAGCAGATTCAATAATTTTTGAGAAACAACTAAGTATACATATCATTCTGTAATTCTCGACACATTGAGGATCGTCTTTTTTAAATATAGGAATTGTTTTATTTATTTTAAGTTTTTTTGGGAACTGTCCTTGAGTGACTGATAAATTGGTAATGTGAGATAGTTGGACAGATATTGTTTCAACACATTCTTTTAATACAATAGCTGGTATTTCATCAATACCAGCAGAGTATTTCTTCTTAAGTGTTAGAATTATTTGTTTAATCTCATCTCCAGTGATCGGTGCAAAAAACATTGATTTCGGACCCCTCATCCTGCTTGATGTGCAAGAATTAAGGGGTAAATTTTGGTTTTTTATCTTCTCAGGAAGTGAATTTGCAAAGTAGTGACCGAATGCGTTTGCGACCTCTTTTTTTCCGTTATGGTTGATCCATTGTTTAGCAAGATTATTTCTATTTTTTGTTTTTCTCTCTCCAGTTTTGAGTTGACCAAATTCCACAAAGATTTAGCCTTATTATTTGAATTATTAATAACTCTAGAATGATATAGTTTTTTTTCATTGCAGATTTTTATATCGAGAGATTTTTTTTGTTTTTTATAGTGCTCTGTTAAGGAAGGGTTATTCACTTTTTGTCTTAACCAGTTCAGGTCTTTTAATTGTTCAAGTTCACAGTGTAGTTGACTCGAAAAGGGTACTTTATTTCCGTGTTTAGAGCGCTGCCCCATTTTTTGCTTAGGAAACGCCACCTCGAAGCACCACTGGAAATGCAAAATGAAATCATCAAACACATCATCAATGTCTCTCAATTCCACCACATCTCCAACTGATGGGTTTTTTCCGTATAAGGTTTTAAATTCTGATAGCGAGCTTGTATTGAATTTCCTTATTGAATTTATACGTGATGTTTGCTTAATTGGGATTTGTATAGTCCATGATAGCATTTGCGCCTGGTGATCCGATGCACCTAAACTGATCACCCTCGAGGTATGATTATCGATATTACTAACAACATAGTCTAGACCACTTGATGTTAGTTTGTCACTATACATTGCAATACGTGTTGGCTCGCTATATGATAATCTCAAATTGAACATTTCAAATATATCAAACAGCTGTTTTTTATAGCAACAATGACTGTCCCCAAAATCAATGTTAAAATCGCCACTAAGGACAATGAATGTATACTTAGCTGTAATGTAAGTGAGAGCATCATCATCATATATCGTACTCTCTACTCTGACGGAAAGTTTCTCATAGAAGACGCGAACCGTGCGATATGATATCACACTAGGGTTCGCATGAATTCGATTAACGTGGTTTTCTTATTTAAATTTACCTACGTAATAATTACAAATATAGCACAAACCACAAAATCTGTTCAAAAATCATTAAGATTCGCCAAATTTTGTGATAAAAAAAAAACAACTAGGTACGGCCGGAAATCGAATCGCGGTCTACTCCAGCATTCTCCGAATTGTCATGACGCGGATAGCTGTCAAATGTTCTTATTTTGGGTATAACTGTAGGAATTTAAAAAAAATCAAATTATAAGGGATTAAAATGTCTTTTGCGTTATTTTGAAAATATTTTGCACTACAAACTGATTATTTTAAAAATAATCATATGTTGTAGGTAGGTAGGTACAGTTATTGATGTTTTCAAATAAATAAAACCATCATATTTCGTAAATTAATCGCGTGATCGTAAAAAATATATACTAATTATAAAAGTGAAAAATAATAAAGTAGGCTTATGTCAAAATTATAACACAAAGAATAGAAATAGTTTTTGTGAAGTGTAAGTGAAATATTTATTACATAAAAGTGTAAACGAATTATAATTGTGAGAGAATAGAAATAAAAAGTATTAGTCTCGGTTTTTTATTATAATGGTTGATACACTGATAGTAGCGAAAAACCTAAGGTACTTTTTAAATATTTATCGCCGTAGGAAAAGTAGTGTACATAACTCGTTGCAAAGTGAATTACACTCATTTCATTTCCGCACTCACCGATGTCAACATTATTTTTTTAAAACCATTAGATTAAACAATATTTGTTACAATTATTATCGCATGGTCGTATGAAAAATAATGTACATTACTTGTACATAAGAAAATAAGAAATGTCACTTTCCGCACTCGTTACGTAATATACTATTACCTACTACCCCCCCTGTAAGCAGTCAATAACACACAGTCGGCATCAATGTAATGATGTCTATTATGCACGGTAAAAAAAACGCACAACTGTAAAGTAAATCGCACGGCTTCCCTAGCAACTGTCAATAGTCGATATTGCCACGTTTAACTATGAAAACCCCAAATGGCCAAGTATGTATTGATTATAATCGAAAAATGGACTTTCGATTATCAACAATATATTAATAATGATTTAACGTCAGTTATTTAATGTGCTTCTTTCTTTGGTAATAGAGTAATAGAGATGGAGATAAAAGTTTACCAAGCACCTCTAATATTGTAACTGTTGTTTCTTATGCTTCAACAAGCAAAGGAAGCGATTTATGATTTGTGTTTAATAACTGTACTGTTACTATAAACAATTATTATAATAACTAATATTATGGAATTAAATTTTATGCAATAAAATTATTAAAAATACGTATTGTTGATGTTGTTCAAGTAATATTAATAATAAGATTATAAATACAAGTACAAGTAGGTCGTAGGTAAAGTATAGTACGTAACTCGTGTTGTAAAGCATTTTACACACTCACGGAATTACGCACTCGACCTACGCGGCATCGTGCGTATAATGCTTCTTACCACACACGTTACGTAATATACTAATTATATTTTGGCAAGTTTATCTGAAGCCGTGAAAGGAGTGCAGTCGAAAACATGCGATATTGCCACCTTTAACTATGGAAAATCTAAAGTGCTAAATATGTAGTCATGTCAAGTGGATATACCACCCTTGTCATTATATAATATTATACTTCTTTACCTAGTTTTGGGGACACATTTTTAGTTTTTGAGACATTATTATGTAAGACGTTGAAAAGAGAACATTGTACAATCTTAGTTTATGTAATATAGTTTTAATCCTTTTTTACTTTTCACTTAACGACTTTTATTCCGTCGCACATCTCACGAACAGTAAGTTTGACAGCAAATGCAACTCCGGACTAGGACGGAATTCTTGGAAAAAAAACTTCGATTACAACAGATTCAAGCAAATATTTCCCCAGATGACAAAAAAATTAGTTTCACTTACCTGTTTTTTTAAAATAGCATTCTGTCTCACCATAGATTGAAAAATAGTTTCCATAGTAGGCATCTGTACTTGATGCGATTTCTTTGTATAATCCTGGAAATACAAATAATATTAACGATATTTAATTTTAAAATATTTACTACAATGTGAAAAGTGTCTTATAGAAATACAAAATTTTAAATCTAGAAACTGGAGTATTGAAACAAGTTTAAGTAGAAAATTTAGAAGAATGGCAGACAAACGTCTTGAGCTTGAGTTTACGAGCCCCTGGTACCACACCATTGGCTTATTAGAGTTTTGCAACAATATCCAGAAAGCGGGAGCCACAATAATAATGTCAAATGTCAAAAACAATCTCAGAAATTTGCAACAAACAGGCTCAAATGCGAGAATACTGATTTTAATTTTGCGTGCAATTTATATCGCAAGCAATAAAGTTTAATAGGCACATACAGATAATGGATTGACAGTTGAAGCATGTCACCTAGAGAAGGAAACTGCAGAACAGATCCCATACTAGTGTGATCACTATGTAGTTTCTTGTACTGCACCTAAACTACAGCAAGCAAAGGTTCAGCCTCAAGGCTGGTGGGCTATATAAAAAGAGTTGATCTAGATTCAGACCACATCAATATTACAAACAATATGCTAAAAACGAGGATTACTTAAAAAAAATATTCAACAACCAATAAAGTAAGTCTTTCAAATATGAATCAATTTATATTTCAATTTATTTACCTGGAATTTATCCCATTGTTCATCTAACGCCCCACTAGCTTGACTTAATTGAGAATCTAAATAATATATAATCTTTTGAACATCAGACCTTCTTTTCTCGGTAGCAGAATCGAGGGGTTGGCTTTTTAAAATCCTACTCATTGTTTCATCTTTGGACACATTGTATCTAGACAATGCCTCTTCATACCAAGCCCAGGATAAAATGAGGTTTTGTTTTAGCGAATGTACCTAAAATTTCCAGGTGGATATAATATAGTTACAGTTACTTATTTTTTACATGTTTTCAGCAGACCAATCATTTCAATTAAAGATAAACTTTTGAAAACTTACCTCAGCACTCTCTCCTAGACTAACGTCAACAATCTCCTTAATAAATTCTTGAAACTCTTGCAATTCTTTTATCATCATAACCTTTTCCTCATTGGTTCCAATATTGATATTAATATACTTTCCTTGGTGTAAAACAGCTTTTAGTTCCGATTCTAAGGAAAGACATTCATCTTTCACCATTTTGGCAAATAAAGCTTGTGTCTCGCCTTTTACTTTTTCATCTATTACCAGCTTGGGATCTACTTTCGAAGATTCTGATATAGTTGACTTCGGTGTTTCAGGCATAGCTATTTTTTGAATATCCGATACTGAGACTGATTTTGAAACCTCTGGTGTGATAATTTTTGGAGGCTCTACAGCTTGTGGTTCCGGTTTTGAAGTAACAAGAATTGGTTTTGCATCAACTGGAGCTGGTATGATACTAGGTGCTTTTAATGAAGCGAAAATTGAAGCATATTTTTCTGCTGATTCAGTACCCTGCAAAAAATCAACCAAAAATGCTCAGATATTAGATGAATTGAATATTAGAGATAGTGGGAAACTTCAAAGCATTTTATAGCAAATCATTTAAAGTTGAAATCGTAGATCTCCAAAATAGATGAAGAAATTGAGTATCAGCTATCAAAAGTTAACACAAAAAAGGAATTATCAAAATAAACGAATTTACAGGACATCAAAAGGAGACCAGCAACAGTATCGAAAGGTGTTTCCTGTAATCTTTAAAGTAAACGAAAAAATATGTTTAGGGCACCAAAGAGTGCGCATGTCCGACTTATTCATTAATTTCTTAATTTATGTTGTACGAACAGCTGAATATTCTTAGTTTAAATTTAATATCAATTTTCAATTAGTTTTAGTTCAGTTGATGTTGCATGATTCCATCTTCCCACGTCAATATATTTCAAAACTCCAACATACAGGATATGAAACAAGTGTTTATCGCAAGCCAACACACACTAATAGGTATTTGAATTTTAAATCAAATAATGCTATAAGCGTTAAAAAAGGGGTAGTAAAATCTTTATAGGAATCATTTGTTATAATGATAATCATTTTACAAAGGAGAGAACTCTACTGAAAAATGTTTTAAATGCCAATAATTACCCGGCAGAATTTGTAAATAAATAAATTAAGAATATAGAGAAGGGCTCATTGTCAGTACCCCATAATAACAACAATAATATTAATAATTTAGCTAACATAATTTTTAAAAACTTGACAATACCGTATGTTAATGATTTATCAGAAAGAATTAAGAAAATTGGTAATCAATTCAATATTCGAACTAACTTTAAATCTAACAATACGTTGAGATCTATACTAACAAAAACAAAACCAAAAAATGAAGAACAATCTTCAAAAAATTGTATATATCAGATATCTTGTGAATGCTACAAATTCTATTTAGGTGAAACATCTAGACCATTGAAAGTCCGAATAAGTGAACATAAAAAATATTGAAAGAGCCCAATAATAAAAGACAAAAAATCAGAGAAAGTGCTTTAATACAACTAAATGCAGATAAATGTATAGCTAGTATTTCAGCCGAATGTAGTCAAATTTGGTTACCAATGTTAGAAAGAGAAATTTCCAATAATCAATTACCTGCGTTATCAGGATAGCATCATAAGTTTTTATCCAGGTTTTCTTATGATTTATCATTGGAATAGTTGTTAATCGATACACACTTCAATACAAAAAATCACCAAACTGAGTTATACATATTTTGAAAAAAAAAATATTCATACACAGAAAAGTAACAACAAACGCGTTTTATTAACAACATTTCCCAAATAAGCGAAAAAAAAGCGCTATCCCAATAAAAACCGTTCCTGGAACGTGTAATTCACTGGATTCCATTTCTAGTAGACTATCATATCGTTAGAATGTCATAAAATAGAATATTCTATTTCACATTTTACCAGAGGTGTGATCTACTATGAATGGACCTCAATAAAATTTGACAACAAAGTTTTGTAGTCTTATACTTCAGAATATTATTGATTGTCTAGTTGTCATATTTTTTTCGTTGGTTCAGATAGGGACCATTATTACTAGTTAATCTTGACAACGGTAGCTGGAACGCTACCGAAACTTCGAAATAAAAAATAAAAAAACATTATTGTGGTTTGATTCCCAAAAAAACAAGAGAAAAAATTATAAGTAATGCCACAAGAAACTAACAGAAAACATACATCAAGTTTCAAAAACATTGAATTGACTTACCTTTTGTGGTGGATTGACAGGAGTTAAAGTAACAGATCCACCAAAAATAGAACTACTCTGAGGTTGGGGTTTGACAGGCGTTATTGTAACTTGACTTCCAAATAAAAGTTTGTTTTCAGCAGGTTTACTAAATATCGAAGTATTAGGTGGAGCAGATGGTTGAGGAATACTTAGTATAGTTGGTTGACTTGTAGCTTGTTTTGAAAACATAAAGGTAGATTGTGTCGATTGAGGAATAGCCTGAGGCAAAGATATGACAGTTGGAGGTGGAGCCTGGATTGACAACTTCGCTTGTGGAGCTGTACCTAAAATTAACATACATATTTTCTCTGCCTCGGAGAACATCAATAGTATTAACAATCTTAAATTAAGATTAAAAATGTTTTAAAACATACCTTTAATTTCTGTCTCTTCACTTATTATGAACTGATCCATTCCACTAAAATCATTGATTGCATCAGGAGGGCAACAAATACTGGGGATACCCTCCTTTAAATTAACTATATCATAAAAGTAGATAATTCCTTGATTACTCAACAAAAGCAAATAAGGACAAGGTGGTAATGCTCCTTCACCCCATGGTAGTGGTTTTGTATTACTAATATCCAAAGCCATACCCAATGGAAGAGTTTCTTGTTTATCAGGCCCTAAAGGTAATTCTGCACGAGCACAATCAGATACATTCCATTGTGTCCATGTTTCAGACACAGCTCCTAATAGACCTAGTTCCATACTATTTGATGACGATATCATTAAAAGATTCCTAAAATAATAAGAAAATCAGAAATACTCAATTGATGTTTTTGGTTAATATTGGCACTATTTGAACTGGAACTATTATTTAAAATTTACCAAAGCTAAGTATATAAAAATATTCTATTTTCAAGCTCTGTTAAATATAATTATTTTAATCTGAAAAAAACATCTTACCAGTGTTGTAGCAAAATTAAATAAAACTGAGGTATTCTACTAGATCCACTATAGCATACATCATCATAATTAATATAATTAGTTTCTCCTGTCTTGGGGGCATTTATTACAATCAACTTAGCCTGACTGTCCTGCTCTAATGATTGATATACTCCTATAAATTGATAATTGGAAATCCAACATAATGAAATTAAAGAATGTGGTACTGCAAAAGTGGGAGCATTGATGACTTTAACTGCTTTCAAATCTGGTTTGAATTGGGTAATATGGCCTTTTTTTGATCCAACTGCAAGTTGTTTGCCTTTAGGACTCCAGCAAAAACTGGTACATTGAACTGTTGCAGGAAGTTCATTAATTTCCACAGTGTTTTCTGTAAAATAATCACAGAATATATTATAATTTATTTAATTTACATGATCAAAAAAGGAGGATAATTTGAAATACCTACCTTTAAGGTCATAATTACCAAGTGTACCATCACTCTTGCAAGCAGTAAATATTCCTGGTAAAGTTGGATTCCAATTTACTTCAGTAACATAAGTGCCTGGTGTGGCTGATAATCTTACTTCTCTAATAATATTTACGTTACTCTTATAAAATGATAAAACATCATAAAAAATAACAATGGGGCAATTATCCCTTTGTACAACCACTGCTAGTATAGTACTGTCACAATTAACACAAACATGTTTAGGTGGAGAAGGTAGAGAAATATTTCTTCTTGGATATTGGGTTACTTCTTTATCCTTATGAGTTAGATTTTCTACTGTCCTCACCTGAATAGCTAAAAACAAAGTGTGCCTTATTAATGTGGCAAAAAGCTGCTTTAAAAATCTATAAGTTGTTTTGTGTAAATATTTCAATTTTTTTTAGATGTGAAATTAGTGTATTTAATTTAGGATAATTATATATAGCAAACTAGGATAAAAAATATAGAAGGCAAAGAATTATCACAATAGGATAGGTAATCAGCCATTAAAGCACTAAGTTCTTGGGTAATCTGTTCTAAAACTCTTTTTAAGTAATACTTCATTAGTTGATAATTCACCTTTAAAGTTTGCTCCATTTGAACCTACAAATAAAAGGTCATAACGACTAGCACAGGATATTAAACTGTAATTGTACTGAAACGATTCTACTTCATGGTTTTCAAAAACTTTCAAACTACAGTGTAATTTAAATTGGATGTCCTAAAAATGAAAAGATTATTTTCTATTTGGTGTATTTTTTTAAATACCAACATTAACATCAACAGGATCTGGGCACGATTTTAACATGGTTCACATATAGCAATTCTCCTAAACTAACGCATTAAATTTAATTCACAAAACATATGTATGTTTTGTGATTTAATTGAAGCTTTTAAAAAACTAGAAACTCTTTCGCACCAAAATTATTTCTTAAAACCATAGAGAAATTTCTCGATGCTTAGAACCTAACCTCGGTTCCTCTTTTTTATTTGACTTATGGAAAAGAAGAATTACACCAGTAAAAATGTATTCTTTGGCGTTAGAAATGTGTTACACGTAATGACTACAATCAGTCTTTTTTTTGTCTATGGTTTCGAAGTTTCCAATGTTTTTGCAGTTGTTTTTATACAAATTTATAAATTTAAAAAACAGGAAATATACATTGAGATTTAGTGAACTATGGTAAGTACTTGATTTCCAATGACTGAAATAGTTTTATATCTGTTATTTTTTAGTCGGGAGGAAGTGTGAACATTTGTAGTGTAACTCCAGAAGTTAAACAACTCCTAAAAGAATTTAGATTCAGAAAATCTAATGATACAGCTGCCTTAATTCGTAAGTAATTAAATTTAAGTAAATATTTTCTATTTTTTGGTGATGAAATAATTCGATAAGTTGTTTATGATTATGACTAATAATGGTGTATGTACACTTTACTTGGAATATCAAATTCGTCATATGGCTAGGGCAAATCGATCAGTTTTATATACAGGGCACAGGGGAGGTTGGAAGCTGGTACTGAAATTGGGTTCAAAAAGAAATACTAATTCCTAATAATATAATAGTCTTCCTGGCTCAAAAACCAAGACATACTCTTTTGAAAAAGGTAACTACCAGTTTACAAAGAAAAGATAGAATATTTAAAAAATCCGAGTGAAATCATAGTTCAGTTGTACTGTATTGTTTAATAAAACAATGGTCATAGACGTTAGGGTAAGTTTTATGAATATAATGTATTTGTAAATACTAATTAATTAGAATGGCATTTTGGAGACCATTTGAAACATGTTATTAACGGATTGTTTACGGGTTTTAGAAGAACCATATAATACCAACTTTAGAACTGATTCGTGATATTCCTGAATATAATTATCAATGTTTAGAAATACTGCACGCGGTTTTATTGAATTGTGGATTTAAATATAAGAAGTTAGATAATCGAATGGTAATGGAATCTCGGTGTATCGTTGAACTTAGACAGAAGTATTTGTGCAAAATAAAAGGGTACAGTGATTATTTACAGAAAATTGTATTACAAATTTTATGCAGTTTTTTTTAATACACTATAAATTTGAATTACATTTGAAAAACATTATTTCACAATATTCAAATTTATAAAAAAAAATTATGCACGTCATTGGGCGGCTTTTTCCTTCAAAGGGATTAAAAATATGGGTCATCACATTAACATTAACATTAGAAAGACTTTACTGGTAATAAATAGTAGAATAAAACTAATATAATTTTATAGTAACATTTATATTGACTTTTCAGTTAAAGTTGATCGAGAAAAGCAAGAAATCATTTTTGATGAAAAACTTGAGGATATTTCAGTTGATCAATTACAGGAAATTTTACCTAGCCATCAACCACGTTATATTATCCTCTCATATAGACAAGAACACAAAGACGGAAGAGTATCTTACCCATTGTGTTTCATCTTTTTCACTCCAAGAGACAGTCATGCAGAATTACAGATGATGTATGCTGGATCAAAGCTTGCTTTACAACAAGAATCTGAACTCACTAGAGGATATGAAATCAGAGAGCTGGAAGATTTAACAGAAGAATGGTTGTTGGAGAAATTGGGAAATTAATAGGCAAGTGAAATATATTTTATATTTGATAAATGGGAATATTTTTGCTAATTTGAAGATTTTTTATGAGCTAGAATATTTTCTAATTCCAGGCTTTATAAAAATTAATGGTTCCTCCACTATATTGAGCAACTTGCCTTATGATTCCTATTTATATTCAATCTTTATTTTGTTTTACAACAATTATTTTATATTGATAATCACATATTTTATGTATTTAAACAAGAATATTTATCCTATTGCTTTCAGGAATACATTTACAATAAGATTACTTATTTTTTATAATGCTTGTTAGATGTATATTGGTATCTCATTTTAACGTTAGTTACTTAAATGATCTCTTCAGAATAATAAGTTATTACAAAGAATAAGTGTACAAATTATAAACATTCAAGTGCCACCTTAAAATAAAGATTTGTAATTCCATTGTTCTCATTGAAGTAATATTACAGATTTTGGTATTAACAATTTAAGTTACTTTTGAAAGATTCCTGGAAGTACCTAAATGTACAGTTGAGCAAATCAAAGGAGGTAATTTCGGTGCAAAATGATTAAATCTTAAGACATTACGAAATCTTGATATAAATAATGATGAAAATATTTTTATATATAATTTTATACAGAACAAGATAAATGTGACACTTTTTATATTATTGGAATGAAGCATTTGACCAGATTTATATTACTCTACAAAACAATACTGAAAAATGCATAAGATGAAAAAATGAATTACTCTTTAGTCTGATAGATTATTGATGTGTCGAAATTACCTCCATCCATAAAATTTTTGCAGATTACAGTTCATGAAAAAGTCTGTGGTACTAATTTTTGACTACACACAATAATATTTGCAAAAATTTAGCTTTCCTACTATTCCATGAATGATCTTTTGCAAAAACCAGATGTAATTCTTATGTAAGGTTTAAAAAACACTAAATTTGATTGAAATTCACTTTGGTTGGTCAATATTATACACCATTTTTTAAATATCAAATGAAAATAATTTGGGACCAGACTATCCCATTGCAGATATTAAATATAATAGTTATATACTTTGTTCATTCGAAAAGAACCTACCCTTAATATTTACGAAATGCACTGTGTTAGTCTGTTATCCAAAACATTTACTTATTAGGTATATTTGATCTTTTGGTGTACAATGTGGATCAGTTCAACTATGAAGCAATAAATGATCTTAATTAAACAGCAACCCATTGATCTTAAAAGTTACATGTAAAAGTGTACAATTGGAAATAATGTTAGATTTTTCATTTATAAGCCCTGTCCCATTGACTTTGACCACGTCAGTTTTGCAATAATATTAATATAGCAGAAAATCTTGTGGTATTTGCCAGTTCATTTGCTTTGATAGAAATTCTTTAAAAAGTAATAATGAAGGTGAAAGACATAATTCATAGTGTCTATAATCTAACAAATTTGACCAATACACTAAGAACTTTTTTTAATATAAATTAATTAGCCTTTTGTTGGGACCTTTTTACGTCATTATTAGTTATATATAGTGTTCAACCACTTCAGTATTAAATATTTCGTTTATATAAATTACTCTATTAATTTTTTTCATTTTATTGACACAATTAAAATAATGACAAACTTTTATATAAAAATTAGCCTAACAGAACGCTAATTTAAAAAACGTAGCGAACAATTATGTATAGGTACCTGAAAATATAAATTAACACTATTGACATATTTTATATTCAAGTATTAAACATTATTAATGTATAGAATAGAATAACTAAAAAATACAACAGTGTAACTTGCCAAAAACAAATTGCTGATACATTCCAAAGCTAACCAAATACTTGTGTATACATATACAACGTAAGTAAGAAAAAATTATAAATTTGTTTGTTGTATTGACTGTAATGCGGTTTTGATAACTGATTAGCATATTATACCAATAAGGCCCGGTCTTTCCAAGTCCGGATAAAGTTGTGAATAATATATATTTATCAAATAAGCACTATATTCGTCTTTCCATTATTGGATAATTTATATTCGCAGAATATATAGCATTATTCAACAGTTAAGTTATTAGGAGGTATAAGTTCGGAATAAAATTGTTCGGGTTGTGAATAACAACCGACTGATGCCGATTAACTACGAATTGAGTTTTTCTCTTTCTAAAGTGTTGGCGATTCTAACCATATTCCAACCTCGTTTAAATAAAAACTGTTACATTTATTTTGAAATGGATATTTTAATGATTTCGAGGAACTCGAAGAACAAGAGATACAAGAAATTATAGATGTTGTCACTCATATACCGATAGAGAACGTATTGACCACTTTGAAAGATAGGATGATGAAGAATTCTTGTTTTCCACAGTACGTATGTACTTTGAAACTTCAATCAACATCCTCACTTCCAATTCAGTGAAGGCTTCCGTTTATTATTGTTGTCAAGAAAACATATTTGTATTCTGTGTAAATATAATTTATTAAATCGCAGAGCGCTTTCGGCTGTTAAGCCATCTTCAGTGCTTACCTACAAGTAAGTAAAAAAGTTGGAAAGTATAAAAGAAGTATATAAAAAAATTTTACTTACTCGTCAGGTAATTTGTACAAGAAACTTTGACAACACATTGACGTCATAAATTAAAATAACATTGAACTTAAAATGATCCCCTGTTAAGGGTTTGTTGAAACTAGATGTTAAACATTATAAAATTTTTGTGGTATTATTGTTGTTACTATTTTGGTTCATTCTGTAAAATTACTTCAGTTGGTAATACACAATTTCAGCAATTATTCAAATATTTACAAGAAATACTGATTTCAGTGCTGTCAAGCAGGTGACAGCCATAGAGTAATAAATATTTATTACTCTATGGTGACAGCTAACCTAAAATCTATTTTGCAACTTACAACGCGTCCGCGAAACATAACAATTTTGTTTATCATTTTCTATTATATACACATTCTGCATGAAACTATCTTTCTCTACACATATTATGAAGTTAGTTGTTGTAATTTCATTGCAGCCAACGTTGAAATCATTATTTTTGTTATGTTAATTCACCGAATAATAAATCAATGGTTAAAGTCAGTTTGAAAGACATTCACACTTTATTCGTTGAATAAGACTTCCCAATAAATTTATTTTCCAGTTAGTTATTGGCCACTTTATTCGTACTTGGAAAGACCGGGCCTAAGTATATTAAATTCAAGTGTTATAACTATAATCTCGGATTCACATTCTTCCAACTGGACCCGTAATCATAAAAGGGACTAGTGAGATTCTTATCATGAGATTATTGTATTACGGGTTGCGTAAAACGAGGAAGATTCAATCTCTTATAGTTCGAAATACAGTCCTTGGCATGTATTATAAATTGCAGTGGGATTACGAATGATCAACTCGAATCGAGTACGCCATTTTAAAACGATAATTGCATTTACGATACTATTACACGTATCGAGTGGACTGTTCGCATCGAGTTTTCGTGATCGCACTGCTGTTCTGGAGTCGTAACGAGTTCTGTACTGGCCTAGAACTGCATAATACGGATGGTACTTGAACTAATACTTCCACATTTTTGACGATATAAGCATGTCAGTTCCGCCAATAGAGGAGTTCAGTCTAAGGTCAGTGTGGCCAACAAAAGTGGTTTTTTCTGACAAGAATGACTGTTAAGGTCTACCCTCCAAAACATAAGATTTTTGCAGGTTTTTATTATTGCGAACATCTATATTGCTTTATTAAAATAATGAATACACCCCCGAAGCGTATATTTTTAAATTTAAAATGACTTTTTAGCTGAATACTCAACATATCGGTGGCCAATAACTCTAGGAACTTCTGGCAAGTCACCATTTCATTTCTGTTATTCTGTCACTGGTTATGTCAAATGTCAGTTATATTTATTTTTGTTGATATTCGTTTAATTCTGTATGTCCATTTTCGATTAGATTTTTGTAGCATTTCTAGTTAGGTGTATCTCGATTCTTCTAATTACTTTTTCCACTGACATCTGACATAACCAGTGACAGATAACAGAAATGAAATGGTGACATGCCAAGACTTCCTAGAATTATTGGTCACCGATATGTTAAGTATTCAGCTAAAAAGTCATTTTAAATTTCAAGATATACGCTTCGGGGGTGTATTCATTATTTTAATAAATCAATTAATAAATCAATATAGATGTTCGCAATCATAAAAGACATGCAAAGATCTCATAATTTGAAGGGTAGACCTTAACTGTCATTTTTGTCAGAAAAATCACTTTTTGTTGGCCACACTGACCTTAGACTGAACCTATTCTAGGACAAGCAAGGAATCGTCCCAAAAACAATACATAATCAGTAGGAGCAGGAAAGAAATACAGCACTTGCGCGAACGATTCTATCACCAAATATTTCAGTTGCACTGGCATAGCTCTGTAGTTTCCTCCTAAAGGTGACGGAATCTACAAATGGCTTCGTCTTGCAACCTCATCAGCTTCAAGACTACTGCTTTGACAGCTTTCATATCTTTGCTTATTAGCAGTGCCGGATTAACCACGTAGCAATTGCTACGGGCCCCGCATATGCAAACCCACTCATCTCTACCTAATTTTTTGAGCGACTTATTAAGATGTGGTATGTTGAATTTTTTTAATGTGTAGTATCATCAGTTTTCGATTGTAAGTTTCCTATCAAAATTATTCTAAATTGCCAGGAAATCTCCTCAGGCTTTTTGTACTTGTCAGAGCCTAACAGCGCATATAGTAATTTACTACACTATTAATTAACCACAAAATTGTAACCTATAGATAGATTATTGAATTGTTTTTTATCACTTTATTTAGGAACCCATAGCAGAAAGTGCTCTTTGAAAGAATTTGCTACGGGCCCCGCGCTTGCTTAATCCGGTACTGCTTATTAGGTATACCGTAAATGTTGGCGGAAGTCTTCTGATAAACTGTTTCGCCTCTGTCCTGGTGACATTGCCCACCATTCTAGAGATTTTTGTGTCACACACTTCCTCGTAGCCATTGTCGACTTGGTGGTTTCCCAGAAGACAACTCTTTCTAATTAATGTCCATTTTTTCAAATATTTGCTAAAAATACTGCCTAGATATTCCAAATCAAGCTCGAATATATGTATCAACCATCAGTAGATAAATACAAATATTTTATTTGAAATGAGGTGTTAAAGCGATATCTGGCTATTGGTATTTTATTAAAGTATATTGGTACTACTACCTTGTGAGAATAAAAATAATTGTCCACCACAAACTATTAACACTGTGGTAACATCATATTTTTGTTAATTTTCAACAACTCATTGACTGATTTTTCATTCCATCCTATGCTAATTAGTTATCAAAAAACTAAGACAAAATTTCGCTTTGTAATTTTTGCCTCGATTAAAGAAGAATATCACATTTGTATATTGTTATATGACCAATTTTTTTTGAATATTCTATATATTGTATATGCAATTGAAACAACTTTTTGTAAATAAAACATTTTATTACAAATATTTACAGATGATAAGGCGATACAGGTTTTATTTAACATGTTATTAAATAAATAAAGAAAATTTCAAACATTGTACATGGCTTTTTATTACAAACAGATAAACGATTTTGAATCATTTAAAATACCAAAACTTTATAAAATTTTAGTTGAAAATTATATTCTCCACATTTAATTACATAACTTTTATCATGCTAAAATATAATGTTTTTTTAAATACATTTGATAGTTTCTGTTAAATATTGGTTAAAGTATATCAGATTATTCAACAGACAACGTTCCCTTGCACACATTTACCAATATTTATAATGTATTAATTTTGATTCATTTTGTAAAATATTAAATAATAATAGAAAAAATTCACCCTATATTCCTAAGGATTCATGAAGCAGTTCTAATCAAAAATATATTAAATGAAAAGATCATATAAAGTATTATTCTATGGAAAAGATAAGAGTTGACAAACTGAAGAGAAATCTCTACACACAAACAGTTACTGTAAACAACGAGCAAAAAAACATGGCTCATTCCCGAGGATGTAAATAAAAGTTTAGGAAAGCTGGGAGATTAAACATGGTGTACTTTTTCCAACTGTACTTTCTAGTTTGACTATTGAGCAAAAATCACATGCGTTTGTCGCTTTTTAGGTTATGTATATAAAATAGATTTTTTTATGATAAAGTACAGGGTTATTCATTATAAATTACCCACCTCCTATTATCGTTATTATTACTATTATAAAGAAAAGTCTCATATAAAAGTTGTTTGGTTACAGCTGAATTTTCTTAATATTCCAACAAAAGTTCAGTAGCGTGCAAAATCAAGGGGATACAAAAATTAATAGTTCTTTTTTAAATGGGACACCCTGTATATTTTCACAATTTTGGAATGGACTTTTTTTCTGATTTCAAAAATATATAATATGTTACCCCTACCTTGTACCGTTTTTGAGTTGTGAAATGTTGAAAATCTGAATTTTAGTAATTACTGTAAATAAGAAAAAGATAATTTATCAAAGTAAGCTATATAAATGACAACTAATAACATTTTTCAGATAAAGTAATTAAAATTGTTTACAGAGAAGTGGAAGATTTCATTAATAATAATAATATACAAGTGATTAAAGCAAGGATTCAACTTAAAATTAACAAACTAAATAAAAATAATGAAGTCATTTGCGATGTTATTATAAATAATATAAGAAGGTGTTATCAATTATTATGCATTAACAATAATAGTGGACATCTCGAATATCTTTTATAAGTAATTATTTATAAATTCTCTTAAATAAACCTTTGTTTTCCGTTTTGTATAGGTATATATTTTGACTTTTCCTTTCTTACTGAGAACCTTATATGAAAAATGTCAATAATCAAACATATTAGTTGTCATTTCCTTAGCTCACTTTAATAAATTATCTTTTTATATTTACAGTAATTACTAAAACTAAGATTTACAACATTTCATAACTCAAAAACAGTACAAGGTGTGGGTAACATTATATATTTTTGAAATCAGAAAAAAAAGACCATTCCAAAAATGTGAAAATATACAGGGTGCCCCATTTAAAAAAGAACTATTATATTTTGTATTCCCTTAAATTTGCACGCTACTGAACTTTTGATAGAATATTGAGAAAATTCAGCTGTAACCAAACAACTTTTTTTTCTAAAAGTAATAATAACTATGATATGCGGTGGATAATTTATAATGAATAACCCTGTACCTGAATATCGAAGAAAATATTGGTACAGCTTGACTCAAAGGCACGAAATGGCTGGCTGTGATATTTAGAAATAGGCTCAAGTATCGATTATAGCCAAAGAATTTCTTTATTGTTTGACTACTAATAATACCTATACTTTTGGTGTTTCGATGTTGAGTACATCGCAAGCGCAGTAATCTTGCCTAGTCTCCTATTCAAGACCCTCAGCCTTAAGTCGTGCTAAATCTCAATATACAGGGTGCGGCATAGTATAGGAAGTATTTAAAAAATGTTCAGAATAACGTTAATATTTCTAAAATTGAAAAATATACAGGGTCTTTCATTAAAAATTACGAAGTTATGTGGAACTTCCGGTATAACCGGAAGTAGAATTGTGACGGCAATATTTTCATTAAATAGCTCATTATTCAAAACACCTTCATGCTAATTTTCATAATTCAGATACCTTTAGTTCTCGAGATATTTCTAATTGACTATTTATCTGCCGCACCCTGTATAACTATAAGTACGGCCATAAGACTTTACACTCCTAAAAATAACATGAAAATATTTTCAATTCAATCATCCACCTTTCCCTGTTCATTTGAATGTTTTTTAGTAATTTAAAAAATACTTTTTCCCACTTTGTTTTTCTTTAAATATATTAAACTTTAAGTGTGTCAACTTTCTCAACCTTCGCCTTTATTATAGGTTAGTATGCATTTATTTAAAGCCTTCTGAATTGAAATAAAACTGATATTTTATTCTATTTCAATAAAATATTTTATTCTACAAAATAAATACAAAATATTTAATACTTTCCAACAGTTCAATTACATTTTATAACATCCTATTGCAATATTTTTACTTACAAAACATAAGATAACAAAAAAAAATTAAAGTACATTATGTATTTCCAGCATACCTGGTTGATTATTTGGGTCAGTTCCTCAAATTATGCGTTTTTATTCCTCCAACAAATCGGCATAATATCGAGAACCGAATTCCCAACTGTCTTTGTATTTGTTACTAAAAATTAACGATTTTAATGTTCGAGCATTTCTTGACTTACGGTCGAGCTGGCCGTCAATTCTCAGTTGGAAATTAACACGTATATCATTCTGGAACAAATAGGGAAACATTAGGGATTTCGGTTCTGAAATAATTTCTATAAGAGTAAAAAAGAACCAGTAGACTCCGTTTCATATAAGAATAACCCACTAGAAGTTGCAGTCGTTTGCGCGAAGAAGCTGCGCATACGACTGCAACTTCTAGTGTGTTCTTCTTATGTGAAACGGAGTCTAGCATCACATAACCTCCAAAGTCAACAGTCGCATGACAGTCTCGAATGTTCCGAGGAATGTTCACACTAATGATGTTTTCCGCGAGCTGTTATACTTTGACATTATTGGCGCTCTTAAGCAGAAAGTAACTTTGGCGCAGGCCTAATTTTATTTAAAATATTTCAGTTGATTTTCTACTATGTTAAAGTATCCAACAGTATTTTCAGTAATACTTTAATGAGAAATAGGGAAATCTAAAAAATATCTGACATTAATGTAATAAGTGTTGCCTACGTACATAGGTGCACGAAACTGCAATCTGGAACTGCTAAGTACAAACAATGGCAATTAATTTTATTTTGGTGTGATTATTAGATAAAATCTTGGGTGTATTTCGAGCAGAAAGTCCTTTGGTAGTCTCGACAGATTGCTCCCTCTGCTCTTGATACACCAATAGCCATTATTTATGCACCACCAAAGAATACAGACATCAACAAGAAGCATGGCAAAAATTTGAAGGAACAAAATAAATAACCCACAAGTATTCTCAAGTTTCAGACCCAAATAATCTTTGTTTAAGCTATAAGTATAAAGCGTCGCCCTTGTTGATGTTACATCTGAAGATGTGAAAGTCCCAATAGACTATATCGATCAACAAAGATTGTGGTTGCAGCTCAAGATACACGAGTTAAATATTAGTCTGGGGATTATGAGCAGAGCAAACTGGAGTTTGGAGTCTTGTATTTTAATGTTCTTTGACACATGATTAAATGCAAAGCTTGTTCTTACTATTAAAAAATCTTTTAACGATTGACTTGCTAAAATTTCTTCTAGTTTTATTTCTATTTCACTGATGGTAATTGAATCAAATTGGACAAGGAGAAGCGGAGTGAATAGTGAAATGATAATTTACTTATGGTCAACTGTTTCCTGATGTAACAATTTCTTGTGTAAAAAAATTGTACAGGCAATATCTATGACAAATTCTCTGTTGATAACTTTATAGTTTTTTTGAGACCTATCGTGAATTAATAATTGCAAAAATCTATTTATTATGGTATCAGAAAAACGCTATTGCAATCATTATTGGCGATCGTGAATCTTAAAAAGGTCCAGCTCAATAGATATCTTGTTCTCACACCAATCTCAGTAGTGTAATAAATTTTAATCTAGTCCTAGAATGTAATTAAAAACCTTGTACTAATCTTATATTTACTCTAACAGTAAAACAGAAGCCTTGATAACAAATATCTTAATAATAAACTTGGTTAAAAAAATATAAGTATAAAGTTTCACAAAATCAAAACATCTAAAATACAGAGAGGCTTTAGGTGTCTCTAGTCAAGTTTTAAACAATTCACCTAAGCATTTTTTGGACAATTTAGAAATTCCAATATGATAAAATAGACTAGAAAAACTAGGAACTGGCAGGAAAATTAGCAGAAAATAAAGAGATCTTATTTTTAATTTAGTCAAAATATTTTAGATACCTTAAAAGTTATTTGAAGTATTTTTAAAAATTCATTGAATATTGTTAACCTTCTTTCCAATATACTAAATACTTAGATTTATTAATATATACTAAGTGAAGACTGGATTAGAAAATTCGATAAGATTTAATATTCCCATAATCTCAGCTAATAACCACCATCAATTATGTTCAACATCTTATATGGTCACAATACTCAATTACCTCTGAGTTGCCTCAACATTTCCACAAACAGTAAGTAATATCCTGTTTCTTCAAAATTACAGAAAAAGCAACAAATATTTTTAGAGGATCACATGTTTTAGCAATATCCAGTGATGTTTTGTCTACCCCATATCAAATTTACTGAAAGTCTAGCTACTCTATATAATCAAGAGCAGCTGTCATAACCAGTAAAATTTCAATTTAACCAGCACAATTTTACAAAACAAGAATTTCATCCTCATAATAAGAGTTTTTCAAGACATTTAGTAAAACAACTTCACTAAAATGAACTGTTAAAAGTTACTATTTTCATGATTACTGTTTTGAAAAATTCTTCTAGGAGCAATCCATGAATACAACCATGAAAACAGCAATATTGTTACAAAATAGATTTTAAAAGAATAACTTTTAAGAGAAATACTATTAGGAATATTAAAGAAACCACGGCAATTTTAAAACCATAAAAAATTAGTCTCTATAAATTTTTTCTATTTAAGAAAATATTTACAAGCTGATATCTATCATAGATTACAATGGAAAAAATAAATATCTATATTAATATAAAAGTTATAATAAATAACTTATGAAGGAGCTAATTTTATTTTGCACCCCAACTCAATAGTGTAAAAAATTGTCCATATGTTATAATAAAAGTTCCAACTTATATAACCAAAATAAAATAAAAAATTATTTCATGTGTGTTCAACGTGAAAACTTTCTAGAGCTATAACATACCCATAGAGGTAGTAGAAGAAGCTTAACAGGTAGAAAGCTAACTTGATCCATCCTTCTCTTTGACACCTTGTAAGTACATCTGCGTTCATGATACTTGTTGGATCATATATTCCATAGCCGGACATCACTGGTCTGGTGCGATATCTGTTGATGTGGTAGGCTATCAGAGGAATGTTCAGGAATAGAGAGAACCACTCTCCAGAAACAGCAAATAGAATGTTGAAAATTAGATGGAGTATGTATTCTGGTAATACTAGCTGTAAACAAAAATGTAAGAAAAAAACATAATTTTAATTCAGTTTGAAAATGAAAATCAATTTACTTTATAATGTGATAATTAAATTGTGCCAATATGACTGGAGATACAGAGACTAGAAACAAGCTTTAAAAAAAGGCTAATTGTCTTAGATTCATGTACAAAGATATTAGAATGAATAACTAAGTTATAGTAGATTTATTTGTAGCTCTAATGGCAAAAAATGTTAAAAATGATTTTAGGAAGTTATTAAAATTTTTAATGAGACATTTTTTATGAAAAATGTTTTCAGCAACAATGTTAAAAATGAATAAAAAACAAAATAGTGTCACCAGGCCATGACCTTTCATACTTCAAAATGAATGATTAAAATTCAAGTGTGATTCAAGCAATGACTGCATTCACATACATTGTTCTAGTTTCACATATACCTAAAACTATAAAGATACTTTAATTATTCAATCACATTACAATATCAGTGAAGTTTATTTTTCAAATGTTAAAGCTTACTATTATAACAAGTTTTTTACTATTGTTTGGCATCCGAATGTCTTCTGAATATTGAATGATAATTGAATTTTTGTTAAACTAGAATATGTCATAATCTTCCATAAATGATATTCTATTGTAATGTATTACAAAAAATAGTAGTAGCAATCAATATTTTTCTCATTAAATTTTAAAGTACTTAATTATCTTTTCATATTTGGTAATAAAATCCTGAAAACGCATTATATGGCAAAAAATGTCTCAACTTCAACAATCTTAACTCAAAACTTTAATAAAACAAAAAGTCTGTGCATTTATGTAATGGAAGCTCCAAAGGAAAACCTTGTTCGCTTATCAAGCTTAAATTTAAAGAAAAAGACCCTCATTTATTCAAATTAAATGTTACTCACCGGGTTTAGACTATTACACTGATCAATCGGATTTTTGTAATCGGTTTTTAGTTCATCAAAAGCTATTACGTGGAAAAGAGAAAAGAATATTAGAAATGCATCCACAATGAGGGCAATTATATAAGAAAACGCTGGAAAATTGAATGCCATTATGGAATTATCCTAAAACTGCAAATAAATTAATGAATTAACTATTTTTCCAACTCAATAACCCAGAGGTTAGGGTTAGGGTTCAACTTTGACGTTGACATTTTGACAACGACAAGCGACAATTAACATTTTATAAGCGTTCGAAAATGTTGAGGAATGGTTAAGTGGAGAGTGCTCCCAATTCGTGAAATACTTGAACTGAATTGTACAAATCGTAACTGTACATACCCAAATTTAAAATTGCAGCATGCAACTTGTTTTTCATAATTCCAATTTTTCATATGCTTATTTTGGTTCTTTTGCTCGCATACAAAGTTTTTATTTATTACTTCCTCAAAGCTGCATGATAGATATCGTAAAATTACGGATCATGGTGACGATGACAAATGGCATGACTCATTAATTTTGACTGTCACTGTCAGTGTCAGCTCAATGTATAAATGTATTGAAAATACAAAATTTTTAGTTTATATTTCTCAGTAGTTACAACAAAAGTTGACAATAAAATGACTGTAGCAGAGTTCTTTGGTTGTTCATGTTTAGCATTCGGGCCCCCATTTGCAATGTTCATTTTTACAATTGCACATGATCCTATACGAATCATCATCTTAGTTGCTGCAGCGTTTTTCTGGCTAGTCTCCTTACTTTTATCATCGATTCTTTGGGCGTTAATTCCTATAGAAGCACATCTAGAGTTTGCGATATTTTATACAGTACTGTTTCAAGAAGCGTTTAGGTTTGCCATTTATAAAATACTCAGGAAAGCTGAAAATGGCTTGAAGAAAATTACTGATAATAGTACCACACTTATTGAAAATAAACATATTTTGGCATATGTGAGTGGCTTAGGATTTGGAACTATGAGTGGGGCATTTTCTTTAGTAAATGTGTTAGCTGATGCTGTTGGACCAGGAACTATGGGATTGAAGGCAGGAGAAGAAACCTTTTTCATAACAAGTTCAGTGATCGGGTTATGTTTTATTCTATTAAATACATTTTGGAGTGTTATATTTTTCAATGCATGTGATAATAAAAGCTATATACACCTGGGTTATGTTGTAATTTCACATTTAGTAGCATCGTATCTAACATTAAATAGTCAATATAGTTACTGGGCATGTCTTACACCATTGTATATATTAATGATTTTCACAGGATGTTCAGCTTTAAAAATTGCTGGGGGAACAATTCATTCATTGACAAAAGGGTTTAATATTAAAGCTATAATTTAAATATATAATACTTATTTACTACATTTTTGTATACTTATATGTATTTATCATTGATATACCTAATGCAGTTTTATTTATACTTACTATTGTTAATATATTTTTTAATGTATAAAATTAAAATGCTTATTTATTAAAATTGAAATAATGTTTAGTTATTCATACCTACATGAGGAAAATGGAACATATTTAACATTTTGTTGAAGACAATTAGAAAAATATATACTTAATGTTTCTTTGTTCCACATCAGCATGTCTTCATATTATCTTCATTCCATAATTTCTCTAAATTTTCCTCCATTTGAAGATAATAGAATATTTGGAGTTCATTTTTTCGTTCATATAAGGTCCTAACTCCTAGAAGAATGGGTATCGATCATCACATTCATGTATAATCTATTGATAATTACAGAGGAATTCTGTGAGGATAAAAAAGATTGCATTTTAATTTCTAATAAAAACAAATAAAATACAAAGTTTATATGTCAGTGTGGAATCTGAAAAAAATCAAAGAACTGCTAGTCAGCTGCCAAAAGCAACAAAAAGCAGTCCTCCGAGTTTTTTAAATTACACACTAAATGTAGATAAACTATAATACAACAAGGAAGATACTTGTACACAAATAATTTCCGTTGTGTGACAAAATGATTCAAGTAGGTACTGTATAATGTATTGCAAACTTTCAGCAACTAGACGGATAATGGCCATCAGAGTTAGCAGTAAGGTACTTGAAATTCAATTAGGGAAAACTTAATCTAGGAACAGTTTTGTAGGTATAGGTATATCATTTTGAAACTTAACAATTAGAAAAACTACTTGCAAAGGAAACATTATATTTATTTCTAAGGCTACATAGTGTCACATGACGGAACCCGTCCTTATTATTATTTAGGTTGGCAGCAT
>CAJUYI010000796.1:134604-163514 GCA_910591695.1 Galerucella pusilla
TTTTTAACTTGACTTTACTAAAAAGTCTTTAGACTGTTCACCTATTTATTTTTATAATGTAGGTACCTAACTATGCTAAAAATTTTATTTTATGTATTGGTAATTGTTTTTTATATTCGTAAATCTTTGTTTTTGACAAAATAATGCAAGTAATCTGCAGTAACTTACCTTGTAGTTTAAATAACAAACAATAAAACCGACTAATCTTTTGTACTAACAATAATCATACCACATGATCGACACCGACGGTTCAAACAAAGGCAAAGGTTAATATAATCAACAAGAAATTAACATTCACTGGTTTTGGTTTTATTATCTTACTTTTTAATTTTATTTACGAGGAGATTTCAAAAGTCAAATAATTTTAAAATGGTCATTATGTTGTATTATGTTATATTATTGCCTGTTTTATTATCTCAAAATCCAACGGAATGAGCTGAATTTTTGTACCAATCTTTATTTTGGAATTAAAAATAAGTAATGTCTCAAATCATAGAAAGAAATATTCTTAGAACGATACTGGGGCCGAACATAACAAGAACTGGGGAAAGGAGACTCAAAACTAACCAAGAAATGGAAAGCGAGTTAAGCAATGAGACAATCGTTAAATATATAAAAGCACAACGCCTAAAATGGGCAGGACATATTATGAGACGAAAGCCTGGAGAAATGATAAGAAGAATCTGTATCTGTATCTGTAGAGTAGGGAGGGTGAGTGTGTAGGCTCACAGCACTTAGGCCACATGTGACCCATTGTATATCCTCCCGAGGAGTTGTCCTCCTAGATCATTGTTCATCCTGTCCTTCTCAGGAAGGTGGACAGGTCACTGGGAGACATCTCCTTTATATCGGCAGGTGTAGGCCAAGACTCACCGAACACACACTCTCTTATTGACGATAACTCCGAACACTCGCATAAGACATGCCTGACAGTTTCATCTTCCTGTTCACACATCCTGCATAGAGGTGTGTCCACTAGCACCATAGTATGGGGGTGTTTACTTAGTTGACAGTCCAGCCCACTCTGGTTTTGAAGGCAACGAGATGGCGGATGCACTGGCTGCGGAAGGGGCGGCAGCTCCTTTCTGCGGCCCGGGCCCGACCCTGGGCCTTACAAAACAAAGAATACGCAAGGAGACGAAGAAGTGGCTGAGGAATCAGCACCTCGCTCATTGGAATGCTCTGCAGGGTCCTAGACAATCCAAACTTCTACTGAAGGGATGGACTGATGGACACGCCAGGGCAGCCACTGAACTACCAAGGAGTAGGCTAAGGAAGATAGCAGGACTCCTAACAGGGCACTGCTGTATGAGGAAGCACCTCTACAATCTAGGAGTAGAGGAAAGTTCCCTATGTAGGGGTTGCGGCATGACTGATGAAACGTCAGTTCATGTTCTCTTAGAGTGTCCACACTGGGCTGTATTACGCAGGCGAATCTTCGGAGTCACTGTCATGGCTCCTGGAGACACAAGCAGGCATCCACTGAAAAAGGTTGCGGCCTTTATTGAAGGGCTCGGCTTCATGGATGACTAGGTAGCAGGATTGGCACAATGGGCCCGCCAGTGGCCTCAGTGTCGGAACCTTGGCTTGAGTTGTCCAGGACAAGGCTCGCCTGCACATTTAGTAGTAGTAGTAGTAGTTGACAGTGACCAGTCAAAAATCCTACTGTTAAACGTAGGTTTTTCCTGGTCATCGCCAAATATTTCTTCGGCGCCAGCTTCCGAGGGTCGCCCAGGGTGATCCTGGCAAAACTGCATCCTTTGATTCCATCCCATCTCTTAAGGGATTGAGCATGGGTGTAACGTTTGGCTAGTTCTGCAATTGTCGAAGTCGTTAGGCCGTAGTGTCACTGGGTCCTAGAATTGTCAGTCCAGCGGCTTCCCTGGCTAAAGAATCAGCAATGCGATTTCCTTTACTCCTGTCGTGCCCTTTAACCCACCTCAGGATAATGTTGTTATCTACCGATACGTCAGCTAAATCTTGGTGGCACTCTAGAGCCTCGATATAACACGTTGTCTGTTCAAGGCTAATAGGGCTTGTCTACTATCAGTGCAGATTATTATGGTTTTGCCAGAAATTCCTCTACTGGTTAGTTCTTTTGTGGCAATTGAGATACCAGCCAGTTCTGTTTGAACCACGCTGGTATTGTTTCCCATTCCCCACTTAATCTTGAGGCTCAGTGCTCTCGAGTAAACTCCACAGCCTGAGCCTTCTTTCATTTTTGAACCATCTGTATATATGCGTATTGCATTTGCAGCATCTGGCTCTGTGTTCTGTTTCATTTGAATTTTGTATAGGGTTTGTTAAACAAAAACCTGGGTTCAATTGGATCGTTGGCTGCCTGCAGGAGAGGTAGCGCAGTGAGCGCTTCCTTCCATAGGCTCAACCTCAACCTGATAAGAAGAATACACAATGGACTTCTCTATGGCCGAGAAGAAGGGGAAGACCCAGAGAAAGTTGGAGGAATCGGATAGAAGAGGATACAGAAAGGATGGGAATCAAAGAGTGGAGAGAACAATGCAGAAATAAAGCCGAATGGAAGAAAATAACTTCTGAAGCCAGGACACACTAGTAATTGTAACAATATAAGGAGTGAAAAGGGAGTAATCCACCCTAATAAATGGATTTGAAAGAGCATTAGCGTTAGTCACAATTTATTAGATTTAAAGGCTTGATGATGATGATGATGATGAATGTCTCAAAAGTCACATACAGGGTGGTCCGTAAGTTATGGTCCAAAGTGAAATGGAGGATTCTTTGCCTAAAAATATTACAATCTGACGCAACTTCTTTTAATTAAATATTGATGATAAGAATTATACAGTAATTATGCAGTTTTAATATTTTCCAATAAATAGAGGGATGCCATTAACGATAAATAAGTTAATCGCACAGTCATACCAATTACATAGCTTTCGTGGCGCCCTCTAGTAAATGTATCAAAATGGATAACACTTATTGATTTCCCACGCCCTAAAGCACCTATCTTCAAATTTTTACGTTTGTATATCAAAAATCTTTCAATTTACTGAGAAAAAACATTTTTGACATTCCAACTTTGCCACCCTGTATCTTTCTTATCATCGATATTTTATTGAAAAAAGTTGCGTCAGATTGTAATATTTTTAGGCCAAAAATCTTCCATTTCACTTTGGACCATTACTTACGGACCACCCTGTATATAGGCTTCGTATCTCTGAATTTTAGGCATTAGTGGCATCCGAATGGCGGTGGAAATTTTTATTTAATATATTGTATCGTTTGTATGAATAATCTTCAATTGCTGAGTGACTTCAATATAATTATAAGTTGGCAAATTTATCTGAAGCTACGGGGCATCGGTAAGAGGCGAGGAAACATGGCGCATATCTGTCATAAAAGTACAATATCAACGCCACTGGTTAAATAAATATCAGTCAATTGACGAAGTGAGGGAAGAACACACGCACACGCTTGCCAATAAGAAGTCAGCTTTCGATAAAAATCACCAATTATGTAATTCGGAAGGTGTATTAATGATGGTTTTCGTACAACGCTGCCAGAGCTTGAAGAAGCCCATAACAAATTTGGAAAAGTACTCATCTTTTAATATTCATAATCTGAAAAATATCCAAGGAAACAAACCCATTACATAATTAACGTTTAATCATATTGTTAATATCAAAAAGTCTCTTTTCTAATTAGGTATTATCATTACATACTTAGCACTTTAGCTTTTTCATAGTTAAACGTGGCAATATCGAATGTTTTCGACTGCATTCCTTCCACGGATCCAGATAAACTTGCCAAAGTATACGTGTCATGTGACCTTTTCATTATCCACACCTATTATTCACTGGTGAATAATTTACGTCATTATACTTAAAGAAGCACACGTAGAATGTTGAAATTATCAAATAGTCGTGGACAAATTTGTTTATGTGGTACCTAAGAATTTATTCCAGATTTTTTATAGATACCTACTAATAGAAAAAAATCGACTACGTTCCTGCCTGGTTTGTGACAGAAAAAAAAGTTAAAAGATATCTTACTTCATGACGTTATAACAGCTAGTGACACTGACTGCGAGTAGAACGTGTGAGCTATTAAAAGAAAGATTTATGTGAAAAAAAAGCGTCTTTCCTAAACGTCTACAAATTGTCGAGGCGGCAAATGAGAAACATTTATCTCAGCACTAATACACTCATTGCATTTTCCAACGATTCGAGTTAATTTCGTGCGAACCTTACAAAATTCATGGGATTCTTTGACGTTTTTATTTGTTTGGCATTTTTGAGGTCCCGAGTTTTTTGCGGTCATGTTCGTTTTTGATTAATATTTAGTGGGTACCTATTTTTCTTTGTGCATTTGTGTTTTTACGTTTTTTCAATTTCATCTGACTCACTTTCCGCTTTAGGCAAGTAACGAACAATAAAATTGCAAAAACTTATGCTGGCTGTCTTCTAATAAGTTTGTAATTACATAATAAAATACCTAAATATAAGTGGACTGGACCAAAAAATTATAAGGTTATATCCTCCAAGGCAGTGTTTTTGAACCTTTCTCATGACACGACTCCCCTGTAGTAAGTATCAATGGTTATTTTCCTAACAAGTGCGGTAAGTGATACTTTCCCGCACGCGACTGCAGTTGACCCGAACGACGCGGGGCGGACTTTTTATTTAAGTCTCACAATTTATATGTTGTATGAAAAAACTGATGTTTTCTCAACCTCTCGCGACCCACAGGTTGAAAAACACTGCTTCAAGGAAGTCCTTTTTCGTTAAGTAGGACAGTATAATCTATATAGAATAGATAGAATAGAATAGAAAAAAATTTATTTCACCAAATAAAAAAAAATTGTACAAAGAAATTATACAACACTTATTGTGAAACAGGTCATATACAATAAACATATACATAAAATAAATTTTCAACAAATAGTAAATAAATAAAAAAGAATCTACCAAACAACATATTTTTTTTGTCTTAGTCAAAAATAAAATATTATCTCAGAAACTCTTCTATTGTGTAGCAATTTTTGTCCAACAAAAATTCTTTTACTTTACACTTAAAATTGTGTAGATTGCCACTATTCTTTATGGTGCCTGGAAGAGTATTATACAACTTACATCCCAGATACTCTACATTCTTCTCAAAAAGTGTCGTCCGGTGCCTAGGTATTAATAATTGACCCTTATTCCTAGTGTTATAGTTATGAGAAGCACGCTCGGCAACGTATATTGACTTATTCTTATGAATATACGCACATGCTTCCAAAATATATACTCCAGCTAGTGTAAGAACTCTAAATCTCTTAAAAAACTCCCTACATGAATCGCGAATCCGCAGCTTTGCAATAATTCTAATTGCATATTTTTGAATAATAAAAACTCTTTGCTTGGTAGAACAGGTACCCCAATTAAGTATGCCATATTTCAAATGAGAGTGAAAATTGGCATGATAAAGTGTTAAAAGTGTGCTTTCACTACAATAGTTGGCAAGAAATCTAAGACTATAGCAACTTTTTCTTAATTTAATACAGAGGTTGTCAATATGTACATTCCAAGTTATGCCATGGTCTATAGTTATTCCTAATATCTTAGTGTTGTCCGTAGTTGTAATAGGAAAACTAGTGTTTTCAAACAACTGGTCTTGTAAAAATTGACCATTATTATTAAATAACACCACAGTAGTTTTAGTGGTGTTTAATTTTAAATTATTTTTTTCATTTTTTCCGACCACATTACAACTTGATCGTATGTTCTCTCAGTCGATATTTTTAGTGTATCTGCATTATTTTCAATAATTAAAATATTGTTGTCATCAGCATAACAAGTTGAGTTTATTCCCGGAATAACGTTCAAAGAAGTAATTAAGTCATTGGCAAAAACTAAAAATAAAAATGGACCCAAAATCGAGCCCTGGGGAACCCCTTGTGAAACTTCTAGTTCACTGCTAACACTATTGTTCACTTGAACAATTTGTCTCCTATCTGATAAATATGACTCAAATAAACTTAACGGTACACCTCTTACTCCATATCTAGATAGTTTAAGAAGTAGAAGTTTATGATCCACAAAGTCAAAAGCTTTAGAAAAATCAATAAATAAGCCCATTACTTGCATTTTATTATCTAGTGATCTTACGATTTTATTATGGAACTCTATTAATGCAGTCTCTGTACTCTTTTTGGAAGTATAACCATGTTGAGAGGACGATAAAAGATTAAATTTAGTGAAAAAACTACACAACTGATTTTTAATATTCAACTCAAAAACTTTGGAGATAGTTGATAGTTATAAGCTGGATAACAAAACTACGTTCTGTTATAGGTATAGCACAGAGAAACAGAATATTAGAAAATTTTTCTTCTGTTTTTTGTTTTAAATATATCCACTACTTCTGCGTTTCTCAAACTTTTTTCGACCTTGATCCGATACTAGGTTGTTTTAAAACGTTTCGCGATTTCATTAACAAAAACTGCAAAATAATTATATAAGAAAAACATGAATAATTAATAGTATATTTCGTAACAAGAGTTGTAAATAATCCATTATTTAATCAATGCTATAACAAAACGCTTAACTATCTTTCAGAGACGGTTATTATACGATAGCAACCGATGTTGACCACCTGTTGACTCATTAGTCGGTAGTCTCATCAACAAAGAATAGTGTTTTTCTGAGGGTAAGTGTACTTATTTATTAGCAATTATTATATTTTTAGTTGAAAATTAAATATTTACAATGTGGCGTCCTTGAGAAATAGCGAGTTCGGTCAAAAATATTGTGTGTAACGACGTTTAAATAATGGCGATGAAAGTGATAATTTTAATAATAGTGTGAAAGTAGTGAAAACAGGATTCGACGACATTTAAATTTGGAAGCACAGAAAATATGTTTCAATGAGTATAAAAATCTGCGAGAAAAGTTTGGATTCGATTAAGAAACGGAATTAATGCAACCAGTATCTGATTTAACAAAAGCTCCCCTGTCAACTTTACGTAAAATAGCTATGAATGGGCTTTATGAACGCAAGAAGCGATGTGATAGGGGATTGGTCAAAACTTTAGATGTGTCTCTGATAAAATTATTAAAAACCACCATATATAACTGTTACAAAAGTAATGAATTACCTACGGTTGAAATAATAAGAAATAAATTGATAAATGGCGGCCATAATGTAAATTGTTGTAAGAGAACTGAATTTAAAAACTGTTATTCAAATTGAAAACGATTAATAAACGTCAAGCAGTCATGGAAAGCTTAAATTGTTTTACTTGTTTTAATGTCTGTATTAATATTCCGGTCTCCTATTAAAAATTTACTAGTAGGTAGGAAAGATCGATAAATAGAGAACGAAAAATATGTTTTGGAAACGTTTGCACATCATTTCTGTTAAAATGCCATGTGTGGTGGATTTCAGGTATCCGGAAGATCCTAATCCATAATAAATTTCATGCCGCTCTCAATCTCAAGATATTGATAAATCCAATAGCTAGAAAATTTCATAAAATTTATTTTTTCTTTTACTTTACATTTAATTGATATTGCCATTACTTTTTGGCTTGACAAGACTTTCAATATATTTTTTTAAGTAGGTGAATTAGTTCTCGTTGACATTCAGCTACTTAGAATTACATACCACCAAGAGTTGAGTCTCATCACTCACTGGAACACATCTCTCTGCATTTCCCAAATCTTCACGGACTCAGCTGTTGGCAGTCCGTCTTGTCAACTCTCGCGAGATGGGGTCTACTATGTCCTCGCTTATGTGCTGCTATTTTAAAAGAATATCTACCTCGTAAACATTCCTACTTAATCCCTATAGACTTCGATTCCCAGCGGCGGCGATAGTTAATTACCCAAGGTAAATTTTTTGATCGGAATCGTGGACTAATAAAAAAATAATTGAACTCGTATAATTTACTATAATAGATAATAATTATGAATAGAGAAATATCTTTAAAATATATGGTTTTCATAAAAATGTATTATTACAGTTTCATGTAATATTGTCGTATTTAATTACCAATAGATATTGCAGAATAATAATTATTCTAAAGTTTTTGAAAAATATTTTTCAAATATAGAGCAACAACTACTTCCCGGGCAATAGGCACCGTCGGATATTGAATTACACTTCAAAATCAAACGGAGCTGGTATATCTATAAGATATTTTAAAACCAACCATTATGCATTGCAATTAGAAGGGACAACATAACTTGTAGACCGGTTTCGGCGTATTTGCGCCTCATCAGTACAGGGTATATGTTCTCCGTTCGCGAGCTCTAAGAGCTTAGTCACGGACTGAAGAAGACACCAAAATCACTATTAATATTAAAAGGATATAGTGATAAACCTCATAATTTTCACAATAATATAAGTGAAAGAATGTCTGGCTGTCAAAATGTAATGGGTTTTCTGGTAGGTTAGTTATTGGAAACTTCATGGTTGTTGTGATACTTCCGTCACTAACCCATGGAGAGGAGATGACACAGTCGACTATCTTATAATAGGAAAGTGGTATCACATGAGTGACCTTGTGTATAGTATAGAAACACTTTATTTTGATGGCTGTCAAGAACCTCTTTTCACAAATTTCAACCACATATCTCGTATTGATGGAGTTCTAAGAAATCTACAAACATTAAATATAATATGAAGTTAAATAAAACTTATTGAAGCACAAAGAAATGTATTCCAGTACAGTCCTGTTTCGATTGTTTACTAACCTATGATATGTTGTTCCTTATGATTTTTTCGTTTTTACACTGTCTCTACTTGTACAACTTGGTCAAGCATAAGAAACCATTATTGTTCAATTATCAAAATAGAAAAAAACGACACTAACAAAAAGAAAATCCAAAAATACCCAATTCACATCCACAAAACAATACTAATGTCAAGTTGACAGAGAAGTGGTAGTAAAATGGCGAAACCGATACCACTTTTATGACAGGCGTAGCGACTCCTCTTAATACTAGCTCCATGCTAAAACCGCATCTAAAACAAAGGTTTGACATTCAAAAACGTCATTTTAAACACTGTGTGATATTTCTATTTCTATTTCTATTTCATTCGATTTTTCAATGACATGTCAGTCATTGTCTGTCATGGGGATATAATTGAAATAATACAATATAATTATGTTTTCCTACAACCACTATGCAAAACACGCTTTTCTACACAAATTTGTATAAATATACAAAGCAGATCTTTTCTTAATTCTTTTGATAACCGTTGTAAAAGTAATGCGAAAAGTACACGCTATGGCACTTTTCCGCACCGAAATGTCCAACCTATGACCTGTCAACTTTTTTTGACAATTCAACCTAATAGTGAATTTCTTATTGGTGTACAATTATTAAATTTAAATCAAAAGTAAGTAAACTATTTATTTAATTAAGTATATTTATTTTAATTTTTTTATTTTAAAAATATTAACCTATTAAGAATTATTTTAAAAATTATGAACCAAGATCAAAATAATTTCTTTAGAGTTGTCCAATTCGGACATTGAAATTACTCTTCCACACATTATCAAAAAGACTCGAACTGCAACCGAAAATTTGTTACCTGAGGTTTCAATACAAAATTGTTCAAATTTCATATTAATTATACATTCAACTGATTTTTCTATTTATTTTTATATTATAAGTTCTTTCTGTTGAATGTTGAAATAAAATAACTAATAAATTACTGTATTTCTTTCATTAATATATGTGGTTGTAGACAAAATATTGTGTACAACATGTACGCCTTACGGCTCGTGCCACAAATTTCTGCGCTCATGGGAAAAGCCTCGCTTTGCGCACTAGTTGTACAAACTACTATTTTTCTTCCTGCGTGCGTAGAAAAAGTATGGTAGAATACAGGGGCGGATCTAGTATTTAACAAAGGGGGGGCTTGAATAATTTTTTTTTAAGTTTTTTAATTTGACAAAAAAATGTATTATAATAGGTATAGTATATACATAAATACAACAACTTATATTGAGCATTTTGCCGACTACCTAAATTCAGACGCACTCGGCGCGGCTGGTTTTGTGGACGTAAAATAAATAAAATTAAATGATTATTTTATACTCTATTTCTTAATGTCTTACAGCACAGTAGCCTCATTAAATATTCAAATAGAAATTTATCTTTTACAGAGTGATCCTAAGAATTTTACAAGTAAATACTAAAATTCTAATGCAAAACAAGTAGGTGTCTGTATTGGTTATCTATACATCCCTGTTTCAGCTCAAAATACAATATGGTAATAAAACTGAACAATGCCAGATAAACGATAAATATTGCGGCAGTGGCGGAGATTACGATATTAGTTTATTCTGCTTATTTAATTAGATTCGGTCGACATTACAGTTGAAATAAAATTCATTCGTTCAGGCCTATTAACAAGTTACATTTTCATTTTTATTAAATTAAATTAATTAAAGAAAATATAGTTTAATTTTCATAATTCAAATTTATTGACAATTAATTAATGTATGTCAAGTAAAGTAAACATATCATTTATAGGAAATATAAAATTCAATCTATAGTATCATCCTCTTCGCTGGCCATACAAGAATCATCCGAAGACTCGTCGAGAGAGATCACTATCTGTTCTATAGTTTGTTCTATGAGGTTATCTAAAACCCACATTTTCTCTTCCTCTTTAATTACATGATCCACAGCATCTCTCCAGTTCTCTTCAGTTATTGTTGTCAATGAGTACTTCATTAGTTCACGAACATCTTTCATTTTAAATGTTTTATTATGTCTAGCTACATAACCTTTCATAATTCGACCATTTGTGTGAAATACTCTTCAAAAACATCTGCAGTCATTTCTTCATGATAGTCTTTGGTTGATGTTGACTGAAACTCCAGTAAACCACCTTCAACGAACCCTTGATGGCATCCAATATGCGTTATTATTAGTCGGCGACCTTTACCGATAGGAGTTTTCAGTCCAGTAGATAAACCTTCTATGAAAGCTTGACGACTGGTTTTAATACTTTTGTCCTACCATATTTTTTTCACTGAATGTCCTTCATTGAGCCCTGTCTCATCTAGATAATAGATTTGTCTTCCCTCCTGTCTGTATTTTCGGATATCTCGGGAATACTGTCGTCTCCAACATATTATTTGCTCGTTGTCGATTAGCACTGACCGAATTTAGATTCATATTACCTTTATATATCAGATCGGGTATAAAATTAAATAGTAAATAAATTCCTTAGATGAACGGTGACGCTTATGGTTTACTACCTGACTAGCATCTGTGACCTTTTCGCGTGCTGTCAGACAATAATAAACAGACTATAATAAAATGATATTTATTTTATTATTTATATTATAAAATATAGCTTTTGGTAAACATAATATATAATTACTGTATTTATTATTAGTATTTATAGCGATGTTTGACTTTTTATGACATAACAAGTCTTCTTAAAGGGGGGGCTTGAGCCCCCAAAGCCCCCCCCCCCGTGGATCCGCCCTTGGTATAGTATGCACCTAGTGTCAAAAACTTATGTAGTCACTCGTGCCTCAGAAAACTCGTAAGTGAGTGAAGTAACGTTTTTGACACTTGGTACTTAATATACTATTATCCACTAGCAGAATAATGAAAAATATTAGCAACCATTCGACACCTCTCAAAATTTTTTAAATTAATTTTAATAATTTCGACGTTACAGCTGGTCAGTATTGTCGAATCGCTTTTTGATGAAATCTGATTCTAAATGGACTGTGATTGTGGATAAAACGTTGTATTGCATTCGTGTTTTAGTTGCGTTTTATCAACTTAGGGAAAATTAAACTTTCTTGCGTGGATAAAACACTGTCTAATACACTTATACAATAATAGTATATTATTCAACAAGCATATAATAGTATTAATAGCCATTATATGCGAGTAGAATACTATGTTTTGTCCACACTACGAATTACCTGTTTAGGTATAAATTTTTTTGTCAAACTAAAAATCTATAGTTAATTACATTTATAAAGCTTATTACATATTATTTCCTATCTAAAGGCCCTGGTAAACACGACAAACTTAACCGAACTGTTAAAATTGTACGTGCAAAATTGCCGCTTTTGAACACACATACGCATAGTACCAGAGACATGGGTTGCTATATACACTGTCTTAAAGGAGGAATGTTTGAAGGAATATTCTGAAGATTTTATTTTCCATAAACTTGGCAACGATTTATATAACTCCAAAAATTCAATAGTATTATCTTTATTCCACATTCTTGTATCGGCCATTTTGCAGAACGACTATGTTCTTTCACGAAGGATTTGAATGAATACCACATACACTAGCAGACTTGCACGAACACGTTGGCCTGTACGGGTAAAATCTCGTTTGTAATACATTTATATAAACGGTTCATTATTGTGATATTTTGATTAGGATTAATCACAGACCTGCCTTTTTTTCCATTTCTTCCTACGTAATGTGTTAGAAAGACATTAACAATCGATGACGTACACCAAGAAGGGTATTATTTGAACCATATAAGGGATGTAAGTTACATACTAGTCGAGAACGATTTTGCGGCAAAAATTGAATTTTCTACTAGAAAATATTTGTACCAGTTTAAAGTCTTCACTGAAATGGTACCACGAGATAAATTGGTAGGTATAATAAGAATCGAGATACTCATCACTCACTCTTTCATTGAAAATACACAAATTGAATTGAAATGATCGAAGACAAATTTCCAAAATACCAATTTAATAAAAATTAAATATCTCTGAATAATCTACAGTACTGAGTGAATTTTGATGAAACAAATCTAGATGTGGTGACAGCAAGCGTGGCTCGTTGCCACAGGAGATTAAAAAATGGCCTCTAATTTATAGATAGATACATTCACATTCAAAATATTTACATACACCATGTGTTATATCTGACAATTCCACTGATGTATCATAATTCCCATATGTGAGTTCAAAAATCGTAGTTTGCTATCGGCTAAATAGGAAGGAGCAGAAATGCGGACCACAGCGGGGAATCGAACCGCGTTATTTCACGTTTTACTTTCAAATTTCCCGTGCTTCTACCCATCTGGCTATCTTCTACGCGGTTGAAAGTAATCGAAAGTGGTATGAAAATGGAGTTCGACTTTTTTAAACATAACTATCCGTTTTTTTATCAAATCAGAGCGGATTTAGGAAAGTTAAAGGTGCATTTGAACTTATTTTTTAAAACCTTTTTAAATCTGTTATTATTTTTTATGAACGCTTTTTGTTAAAAAAAGTTAGCTCACGTTTAGCAGTTTTTGTACTCAATTTTATAAATAACACAGTGTACCAGGATGTATTGATATCTAGTTAGCCTAGACCAGTTCCATGCATAAACAAATATTGCGTTATTATAGCAACGAACAATGACTAATTAGAAGTGTCCGTGTGAAGTTGGACGTCAAAAAAGTAAACCAGAGTTACGCAATTAATTAAAAGAAAAAAGATGTCCACCGAAATTGTGAAAATCGAAAAACTGGAGTATCGAGCCATCATCAAGTACCTGTATTTAAAAGGGTGAAGAGGTAATCAGATTTACGAAGATATGCTTAATACCCTGGTGATCAATGTCCTTCGTCCTCTCCAAGACCTAAGAAGTTTCGTGTCCAAAAATCTGCTGGAAAAGTTCTTGCTTCAGTTTTTTGGGATTGCCATGGAATAATCATGATTGATTTTTTGGATAAGGGTAGAACAATATCCACTCTACGGGAAAAAATTATCCAAAGGTGTTTTGTTTTTGCAGGACAACGCTTCTGCACACAAATCTCATGTTGCCATGCAAAAAATTCGTGATTTGGGGTTTGAATTACTAGTAACTACACAAATCTCCTATTTACATAATTCTTTGTTTGCTTCAGATTCACAATTGAAAACTTTCCCGAATTTTCAATATCATCTAATGTTACCTGGCTGATTTCACAAATTCGACAAGCTCCTGCATTATTTAAAAAAGGTAGAACGTGTCGCGGGACACACGGTAGGAACTTTAGTCCTTTTAAGCAAAAATTATGTTATACATCTGACGTTATATATAAGCAATTTGCATATTCCTCGGTGGTCGAGTAGTAAGAAAACCAGACTCTCACGCGTTAGACCCGGGTTCGATTCTCCGTGAAGAATTTTTTTTTATTGTTAATTTTATTTTTAAATAATTATTCTGCTTGATATTAATAACGACAACAGGTAGACGTTTGAAATATTTAGCAGAATATTCATTATTATAGATAATGGTACGGTACCTACCCTTCATGATTGGCAACATCTACTTATAACAGCATAGTATATTTAAAAAGGGAAACCGTAGCATTATACAAATTGGACATTCAAGAACTGTACGTTCACCACAAAAAAATCAGTGAAAACATAAAATTGAATTGTTAAATTTTTAATTTTAAGTTATATTACAGTATATAGAAATTTTTATTTTCTAGATTTTTTCTTAAGTGGGTCGTAGAAAAAATATGATGTTCGACTGTGTGGATTGTCCATATCGCACTTGAACGATTGAGCACTCCGCCTACGGCGTCCTGCTCAAACTTCGTCCTCGTGCGGTATGGCCATCATATCCACACTAGTTGTACAAACTACTATTTCTATCAAAATATGCCATTTTACATTTAAAAACAACCTGCCAAATGTTAAATCAATTTATCCATCCATTTAAAAGTTACCGAATTAAAATATTCAAGTTTTCAAAATTTCAACACCCTGTATTTCGAAAAGTAAATGTGCTTGACCCCTTAATCCTCATATCATTTTGTCCAATTTTACGAGAGGAAACTACATGCAAACGTTGTAATTACCCTTAACGTTCGAGATGCTTATACCATTTTTTGCGCGATCGTATTGAAATAAATTCCGAATACAATAATTTGAATTTCTTCGAAATGAACGAAATGTGACATTTATACTTCTCGATCAGTTTAAAATATATTTTGCATTTTGGTGAAATTGTTTTTATGCTATTTATTACTTTTCGACGTCTGAACGGTAAGTAAATCACTTACCGACGTGTTAAACTTAGAAACCAGTAAACACAGCCTACCGTCCTGACAACCGATGCTGTGAATAAACAAAAAAGATCAATCGCGCAAAAAAAATTGTGGAAATAATAGTAAAAATTTATCCGAACAAATTCAAGTAAATCTCCAGCTCTGCAAATACCAGCTTTGCATAGAATTTTAATGTAGCATCGGTGGTCCAGTGGTAGAATGCTCGCATTCCACGCGGGCGGCCGAGTTCGATTCCCGGCCAAAGCATATGAATCGGTGCTTCGGAAACGAGAGAGAGACTCAGGAGAGGGCACACGCACTCAAGCAAGACACATAACGAAGCAACGTAACATAACGTAACGTAACGGTCAGATCTTTTGCGTCGCGACCCTCGATCGCTCAAACCTAACCTGACGTAAAGAACTAAAGTTCCAAAAATCACTAATTTGTGTACTCGTAAAAATCGCAGCTTTTTGGTCGTGTAACCTTTCCCATTTTGTTTCAGAAATGTAATTAGTTTTAAATGTTTTGAAATGTCTACATTATTATTGGAACGTAACATACGGGTCTGGTAAGGTTCGCGACCCTCGGAATTTTGCAACGATTTTTTTTAATAGAAAGCCCTATTGCTATATCGGATGGTCACAAATTTAAGAAACAGCGGTGAATGGGCATTGTTGCCAGCTTTCATTTCTGTAGCTCGTTACGGCTTGGAAATAACACCAAGATTTTAGATTTATCTTTTCTCATATAACACCGATGTACTTACTATCTTTATGATCTAAAATGTATGTATTGAAAATGAACTTTTTAGTCATAATATTGTATGTTCTGCAGGTACTAACTTGGTACGTATATTTTATGACGTTAGAGTAAAAATAAATAATTATATTATGTATACTTTTGTGATTTTTAGTTGAAAATTAACGTCAAATGTCTCGATAAGTAGATACCTATTCGTCATAATATCACGAACATATTGATGATTATAAAAAAGAAGGGTTTTTAAAATAATCGCAAGAACACAGCTCCAGTGGATTGTTCTATTCAATTTTAGCCATATTTTATATTTATATTTCTATTATATCACATTCGACAAATGTTTACTGGAATAAATGGGAAAATATAGTTTTCATAAAAGAATCGAAAAACCTCATTCATGTGGAATACAAATTATTAGCCACTTTTTCGAGAAGGGGAAGGGAATAAACATGTATGTATATAGATAGACATGAATATGAAATTATTTTTATTCCATATGATGTTTTCAAAAAAGGGGAAGGGAAGTCAGTATATATGCTTATCAATGAATTTTCTAATTTAAAGATCTAGATTAATTGATTGATATCGCGAACGAAGCGAGCGTGCCGGGTCGACGTTTCTTTCTTTGTTGTTATTCACCAGATTTGGCTCCGTCCGACAATCATCTCTTTCCGCAACTGAAAAAAAGTTTGAAAGGTCGTAAATTTTCTTCAACGAGGAGCTGTGGAGGTCTGGTTTGCAAAGCAAGAAGAAACATTTTTTTTGAAAGGTCTAGAGACGTTGCAGGTTCGCTGTAATAAATGTATCCAATTAAGAGGAGAATATGTTGAGTAATAAAATATTTTGACATTGAAATTTTGTTTGGTTCTATAATAGTAGGCTAAGAATTTTTCAATATACATATGTATAATATTTTCATGGAGTTTTGATTTTGTATATTTTAGAAACAATAAGTATTTTTAAATAAGTTAGAAATTTAAAAAAAAAAGATTGTAAATATCAAAGGAAACAGCCTAGAGTTTTTATTTCAGTTAAGTGTTTACGTTACTTTTACTTTATTTAAAAACCTTGTTTTTTATGTATTTATAACGTGACAGAAATTAAGTTATTTATGGTGAAATGTTTTTCGATTTAAGCCCAAGTGTATTTTTAAATGTACCACAACGGCTCTGAGGATCATTTTAAGCGATTTAAACGATATAAATGCCTTCATAAGATATATTCCAAACACTTTAATCTCGATTTCACAATCCCGAAATCCCCTATTAATAAACACAGTCGTCACTAAATCTCACGAAATGTAATACAATTTGAATTTTTTAATTCCCAACTGTTTACTGTTTCATCTGAAAATAACGCCGTTATTGTGGTATTCTTGTGGCAGTTGCTTTCTAATAAATTTAATGGCTGTTTGGAGATATTTAACAAAATCACTGACCAACAAATTTCGGTAGTAAGTATAAGTATCTAATTTTGCTTTTCTCGGAAACAAAGTTTTTAAATTGTCCATACATTCATACAGACACAGGATTCTTTTTAGAATGTGATGTTAAAACAAGTATATTTATCTATCAGAACTATTAAAAATTTAAATTATCAGAGAGGATATCGATGCTAAAAGTTTTGTGTGAAACTGGGCGCTATCTGATCAACTAAAATTCAAATTACCCCACCTCGTTTTTAAACGAGGTATAGTCTAATTCAGACTGAATTAGGCAGTGTTAACTTTCTGGAGCTTTTACTGGCTATTTTTGTTTTCTACGCTGTAATAATAATTCCAAGAGAAAATGGTATTTAGTTATCAGAAAAAAAATGTGTAATTTCAATTCCACAAAATGGTTTCAATCTTTGCGTATCTTCATATGTGTTTAGGAATTTCCATATTAGGAGCATTTATTTTCAAGAGGGACCAATTTTCTAATAATATTTCATTTACTTACTGACCAAACCATTTCAATGCCGCATTACTCGAATTTATATGACGGTAAACGTAAAACTTTGTGACCCATTAATTCTACATAACAGTTCAATATTAGATTAGATTAGAATTGGAGTGGCTCTGTGCTCTTTCCCACTGCGACCTTTGCAGATCTATTGTGGTCCTCACCATATTTAGCTTTATTCTTTTTATTAGACTTATTAGCCTGGATACCGCCTCCCTTGCGTAGCTCTCTGCCCTCGGTTTTTCTTTTCCGAGGATGTGAAACCGCGCCCTTGCAAGGCCTTCGCACTCACAGAGTATGTGCTCCTCGGTTTCATCTTCTTCCTGGCAGATCCTGCATAGGCTGTCATCTGCCAGGCCAATTGTGTGCATATGTTTCCTCAGCCTACAATGTCCGGTCAGCATTCCCACCATCATTCTCGTCGTTGCTCGACTTTGACATAGTAGGTCGTGTGACAGTGTGGCCAAAGTGCTTTTAAAGAATAGTTCAGCGTGCCTCTGTCCTGGGGTTTCATACCACCAGCGCAACGCCTGGTTGTTTATCCATTTGAGGATGCTCTCTTTAGTTAGACATTTAGCAATTCCGCAGGAAGGTTCTGGCCTTATCATGACCTCCGTTGCTCCCTGCTTTGCTAATTCATCGGTCTTTTCATTACCTTTTATTCCTTGGTGACCTGGAACCCAGGATAGGGTCACTCTATTATGACTACCTAGTCTGTTGAGGGCCTTGCGACACTCCCACACCAGATTTGATGTTATCCTATATGAGCGTATCGCCTCAAGTGCTGCTTGGCTGTCGGAGTAGCTGACGATTCTTTGACTATCCACCTCCCGTCCCATCAACTCTTCTGCGCAGCATTGCACCGCCATTACCTCTGGCTGAAAGACAGTAGCATGTTTCCCCAGGCTTAGAGAGATCGTGATCTTCTCTTGTACCCCATATATTCCAGCTCCTTCTCCAAGGACTGTTTTAGAGCCATTAGTGTACCAATTGAGATTCGCTGTTATAGGAGGCCCTGCTTCCCAGTCTTTTCTCTCCGGAATGTAAACTGTATATTCGTTTTCAAAACTATATTGTGGGGCAAAATCTGATTCATTGGCATTCTCAGTCTTGGATCTGCCTTTATTTCTTCATATAGCTTTTTGTAGACCTTACTCCTTGACTTATCGGAGGAGGTCCCTGTAATAATCTGTGACTAATAGATCTTGTATTTCCCTGAATGAAGATATGCAGTTGTGGTAGGTCCGAGTAATACTCTTGTACTTTGTTTTTATTATTTCCCACATTTCATAAAACTGCCTTAAATATTAATAATTTTATACTCGGCCGAATCTAGTAGTTAATTTTGCTTTAGATAAACCAGAACATGGAAAAAATGATTCCTGTAATCGTGATTTGTTTGTTTTAAACATTATATAGTATATAAATAAAAAGAAGGAAAAAAAGACAACAAGACAACATAAATCATTAATACGTTAATGTTAAATAAAAGAAATATGGATTACAATGTAAAACACAAATAAACCGAGTATAATCTTCAAATGTATCATTGTTGTTAAATCATTGTTATATTTTTAATAATGACAGTTATTAACTGTCATCCTGAAACTGTTCTCTCAACACTTACAAGCCTACTGCTGCTTCAATTAATTGTATCTAAATGATGTAGTTGAAAGCCAAATGTTATTTCAACGAAATAAAATAGGCCAGAACAATAAGACAAAATCTCATTATGTCTGATATACATTCATTGAAAAATTTATAATATAAATTAATCAAGTATTATTAGTGTTACCAATAGATATCGCAGAATAATAATTATTCTAACGCTTTATAAGTTTTGAAAAATTTTTTTCAAAGGCAGTGACCGTTAGTCTAAGAAGCAACAACTACTTCTCGGGCGATAGGCCCCGGCGGATATTGAATTACACTACAAAGTCAAACGGGGTTGGGATATGTGTGTGTGTGATGGTAGTAATGGCATCAGCTCTCGCTATTTGCCACATACTATTTGGTATGGGATATATACAAGATATTTAACATCAACATTCTGGTTTGCAATTAGAAGGAACAACTTAAACTTGTAGACCGGTCTCGGCGTATTTACGCCACATCAGAACAAGTTATATGTTCTCCGTCTCTAAGAGCTCAATCACGGACTGAAGAAGAACTTTAAAAAAGGAAAGAGAATAGAGAAAAATGTAGAAACAATAGACGAAAAACAAGTAGAAGAAAGAAGGAAAAAGGAGAAATACGAAGTAGAAACAGGATGTGAAAACGAAGATTATACTAACAAAATCAATGAAATTTTGAGAAAAATAAATATAGATGACAAACAAAAACAAATGATGAAAGTATAATTTGAAAAATGAAATGCCTGTAACAAATATAACAAACCTACTCTTCGATTCAATGGTAATCGAGTGATAAAAAAGGTGGGAAAGAACCTACTCATACAGAAAATACATCACATAGAAATTAACCAAATGACCATCCTTTGGGTGCACAGCCACAGCTGGCCTTTTTTTGTGTGTGTTTTGGAAGCCGTTCTGATGCCGGGAGCACTGCAGCCTATTGGCTTATTGTACTCTACTCCCACATTTAGTCCACCCATCCAGTTATTCCCGTACCTTCGAGTAGACGATATAGGTCCATTGGATGTGTGCCATATACTTCAGGCGGCACATTGGCTTCTCCGAAGATTGTTTGTCTCCTCGAGTCCGTTGCCTCACAGTCAGATAAGATATGGGTTACGGTCTCGGTCTCCAGGCCACAAAGTCTGTAGCTTAGGTCCCCGTTATATAACCCTATTTTATGCAGGTGATCCTTTACCGGGGTATGACCCGTTAGATAACCTGTAATAATTCTTAGCTTATTCCTATGATATTCAGTAGTTCTTCGGCCCGTTTTACACATGTGTCACCTATGAAGGTTTTACTATGTACCTGCTTTGGAGTGTTCCTCCACTGAAGTCTATGTTGGCTGACTTTGTACCCATTTTTGTATTTGCACTCGGACTACCTTCTTTGTGGTCCCAAGAGCTGGTTCTGGTCCAACATATGCTGTTGCTGAAACTCTTCTCGCGAGTTCATTCCCAGAAATACCGTTATGTCCCGGCTCCCACACTAATCTTACTTTAATGTGGTCTGCTAGTTCATTTAGTTCTTTCTGGCATTCTTCTACCAGTCTGGATGCGACTGTTTAAAGCTGCAAGACTTGCCTGGCTGTCAGTTAGTATGTTTATCCTATGAGTGTCAGTTCTATGTTTGTTAACTCTGACACATTCTAGGATACCATAAATCTACACCCCTGCTCCTGTCCCTTCTCCAGTCTATGACCCGTCTGTGTACCAGGTCTCTCCTCGGGGAAACTGTCTGCTTGGGTCTTGCCAGTCCTTTCTGTGTACGTATTTCTACCTCATATTTAGGACTGGGGAGAAGTTTAGTGGCCATATAGTCTGTTTTCATATCTAAAATGGCTCCACTTATGATTTCCTTAAGGGATATGTGTCCTGATCTAACTATTTTGTTGCTCAGGTTCTGTATCTGTAGAGTAGGGAGGGTGAGTGTGTAGGCTCACAGCACTTAGGCCACATGTGACCCATTGTACATCCTCCCGAGGAGTTGTCCTCCTAGGTCATTGTCCATCCTGTCCTTTTCAGGAAGGTGGACAGGTCACTGGGAGATATCTCCTTTATATCGGCAGGTGTTGGCCAAGACTCACCGAACACATACTCTCTTATTGACGATAGCTCAGGACACTCGCATAAGACATGCCTGACAGTTTCATCTTCCTGTTCACACATCCTGCTTAGAGGTGAGTACACTAGCCCCATAGTATGGAGGTGTTTACTTAGTTGACAGTGACCAGTCAGAAATCCTACTGTTAAACGTAGGTTTTTCCTGGTCATTGCCAAATATTTCTTCGGCGCCAGCTTCCCAGGGTCGCCCAGGGTGATCCTGGCAAAACTGCATCCTTTGATTCCATCCCATCTCTTAAGGGATTGAGCATGGGTGTAACGTTTGGCTAGTTCCGCAATTGTCGAAGTCGTTAGGCCGTAGGTGGGTCCTAGAATTTTTAGTCCAGCGGCTTCCCTGGCTAAAGAATCAGCAATGCGATTTCCTTCACTCCTGTCGTGCCCTTTAAGCCACCTCAGGATAATGTTGTTATCTGCCGAGACGTCAGCTAAATCTTGGTGGCACTCTAGTACTAGCCTCGATATAACACGTTGTTTTGTTAAACAAAAACCTGGGTTCAATTGCATCGTTGGCTGCCTGCAGCAGAGGTAGCGCAGTGAACGCTTCCTGCCATAGGCTCAACCTCAATTGGCCCATTCCTACTTCGGGGTTTACACCAGCCGTGCGCAATCGCACCATGGCCATTAACGCAACCTCCTTGACTTGTAGGTCCAGAGGGGTCAGACCAGTAATTAGTTCCATTGCTGCGGTTGGTGTTGTTCGCATGGCTCCTGTGATGTTTAAACAAGCCATTCGCTGTATTTCATATAATTTTTGGATTTTCGGTCCCCATGAAATTGCTCCATACGTTAACATGGGTCTTATTATTGCAGTGTAGATCCAGGTGACCACACGGGGCGACAGACCCCATGTGCGTCCCACTGTCCTCCGACACTGCTCATATGCCACTTATTATGCTCTTCTTGCTCTGCTGTGTAGATGAGAGTTCCATGTTAGTTTCCTGTCGAGGGTAATACCAAGGTATTTCACCTCTTCCGAAAAGTTTAGTTTGCTTTTGAAGATTTCGGGAGGTTTCAAACCCGATAAACTTCTTTTCCTGTTGAAAAGGACCATCTCAGTCTTTCTGGGATTGATCGACAGTGAGTGTTCCTTACACCATTTTTCAATTAATTTAAGTCCATCCTGCGCTCTATCGCACAGTGTGTTCACAAATTTGCCAGTCTGCAAGATAACTATGTCATCTGCGTATGCAATTGTGTAGAATCCATTGTTGTTGAGGTGATTAATCAGGGTTTCTAGGACTACAGTTGGCAGAAGCAAACGTGAACCCTGGTGGGCGTGTTCATGTCGCTGTAGTTGTATTTTTGTAGTAACAATTCGATATTTTGAATCGATAAACAAATATCGATACCATAAATGTCAACTGTTAAGAGATATATAAACAAAGTCAAACTTGCTAAAAATGTAACTCTAAATATTAATAAAAATATTTATAATGGACCAAAATTAAAACTACCGTTTGCCCTAAATGTCTATATTTTCAAATTACATGACTGTATTAATGTCATGAAAAAGAAGGGTCAAGTTTCTATGGAAAGCAACAAAATATGAATTAGTTATAGTCCAAGGTTGCCGATGCAAAAATGAAAATTACCCGAACTTACTATTCAAATTATCAGAATTTGTCAAAATTACCAAAATGACACATTGGTTATCTAAATAAAATCTTCGGCCCCAGTCAATATGGAAAATCCCCAAAAACAATAGCCATTTTATATATACCTTCTACAAAATATTTGAAAAACTATTGGATCCAAATTAGTGAAATTGTCTAAAAATCGGATAATCATCCTCGCATTGACAACACTGATACAGAATGAATAAAATGATGTATATTGATGAAATCACTCGGTCATTTTATTTCGATTATATTTAACAATTACTAATGGACAATCGTTAACATTGGCTCTTGATTGGCTGCTTGCGATGACCTTATTTTAGTTCGCATATTTTCCGGGGCTCATGTTTGGTTCTGACAACTGTATGTTCCACAGAAGGGGTGATAAGACTCCTCCTTGTGGACATCCCCTCATGACCAGTCCTCTTACTGTGATGTCTTCTACATTGATACTTATTGCTCTACTAGAGAGCATCTTGAGTATCCATTCCCCTACTACCAGAGGTACATTCCTGGAGTTGAGTTGTTGGGTAATTGTTGGAAAGGTTGTTTTATCAAACGCTCCCTCGATATCTATGAATATACCCAGGGTGGATTCTTTGTTGTCCAATAATCTTTCGATTCTGCCAACCACTTGGTGAAGGGCCGAATCAGTGGACCTTCCCGGAGTATATGCATGCTGATTTGGATGAAGTGGGTTGTGAACTAGCACTTCATCTCTTATATACCGCTCGCATAATCTCTCCATTGTTTTTAAAAAGAACGATGTGAGACTAATTGGTCGGAATGCTTTTGGTAAGGTGTAGTCCATCCTACCTGGTTTGGGTATAAATACCACTCGTACTTCTCTCCACTTACTGGGAATATACCTCAAAGCTAAAGAGGCTCTGAAAATTCCAACCAGGTACGGCATAAGAATATCCATTCCCCATTGAAGTAGGGCTGAACTTATTCCGTCAGGTCCCGGTGACTTGAAGGGGGAAAAGCCCGATATGGCCCACCTTATCTTGTCCTCATCAATTAGTGCACTAGCAGATTGCCAGTCGTATTGTGAGGGTGTTGTTGATACTTCCGTCCAGTTTGACGTTCCAGGAAAGACAGAACCTGGGAAGTGAGTTTCCATAAGAATCTCAGCGCTCTCTTGAAGGTTTGTTGCTCAGGTTACTTTGCTGCCTAAATAGATCCATCCTTGCTTCCTCCATTATCACGAAGTGTAATGGCCTTACCACGACTTTTAACTTCACCACCGAATAATAATCAAACTATTCAGTGACATGGTAACTTCACTTAACTTCAAAACCAACCCTGAAGAGGACTTTTGATACTAAAACAAGGTAGATTTAGTTTTACGTATCCAAACCACTTTAGAGATTATCACCAATATGTTAAATTTAATTCTGATATTCACATTCACTTATGCAGAATTTATTCTCAAGGAAAGTAACGTGGGTTGTCTACTTGTCACAAAGCAGCCATTGACAATTTAATGACAGTAGGTAGATGTCGCTTCTGGTGAGCGAGGGGTTTATTCTGTGCTCAGGTCAAAGTGGCTGAAAGAGGTAGAGAAACAATTTCTTGATCCAAGATTTTGAAAAACATCTTTTCTTTAAATAAAAAACTATATTAAAATGTTTCCATTCTTTACCGCCAGAATTGTAATTAATAATGAAAATGTCAGTACTGGCCTAGTCAGCTTTTGGTAAGAGTCTGTCTTACGATAAAAATAAAATTTCTAGTAGTTGGTAATTTATACGAAACAACTGCTTTCATAGAGTGGGAGTGACATTAGGATAAATTTATTTGTCCACAAATTTTACAGGCAGGCATTAGTTCTAGTGATAGATAGGTATTTATAAACTTTGGTTGTGCATTGGATGGTATTTTACTAAAACAAAAATCGGTCAAATTTTTTAAAATCCTACCAACTTATTTAAAAATCGAGATACTCGAGCCAATGTACCTAGGTGAAAACAAGGTTTTGACGTAACCCTTAGCTAAATGCTCCGTCTGGAAACTGCTGGAAAAAAGATATTCATGAATTTCTCCGTTTCACATACGAAGAAGCCACATGAAGTTTGCTACCTGTCTTGCGCAGAAATCAAACTCGGTCTTGTTTATCTATGTCGCGAGTCTTATGATATTGGCGTTACAAACGAATACTGCCAATCGTTAATTGAAAGGATAAGGTCCATCTGTATCTGTAGAGTAGGGAGGGTGAGTGTAGGCTCACAGCACTTAGGCCAAATGTGACCCATTGTACATCCTCCCAAGGAGTTGTCCTCCTAGGTCATCGTCCATCCTGTCCTTCCCAGGAAAATGGACAGGTCACTGGAAAACATCTCCTTTACATCGGCAGGTGTAGGTTACCAAACACACACTCTCTTATCGACGATATCTCCGGACACTCGCATAAGACATGCCTGACAGCTTCATCTTCCTGTTCACACATCCTGCAAAAAGGTGTGTCCACTAGCCCCATAGTATGGAGGTGTTTCTTTAGTTGACAGTGGCCAATCAGAAATCCTTCTGTTAAATGTAGGTTTTTCCCGGTCATCGCCAAATATTTCTTCGGCGCCAGCTTCCCAGGGTCGCCCAGGGTGATCCTGGCAATTGTGTATCCTTTGAGTCCATCCCATCTCTTGAGGTATTGAGCATGAGTGTAACGTTTGGCTAGTTGTCGAAGTCGTTAGGCCGTAGGTGTCACTGGGTCCTAGAATTTTTAGTCCAGCGGCTTCCCTGGCTAAAGAATCAGCAATGCGATTTCTTTTACTCCTGTCGTGCCCTTTAACCCACCTCAGGATAGTATTTCCCCAATCTTAGGCTCAATTTTTATTTACGTGCTTGAAATAATAAAAATATATACCTAACAAAATTAAAAATGCTTTCCTACAAAATAAATGAAACTTAAAATAAAATCCTTTGGTTTATAGTTTATATGTAACAAAAACATGAATAAAAACTTTAATTGACTTAACTGTATAAACCCTAATAATAAGTTAGCTGAAAGACTAAATAATATACTCAATGACTATGGATGTATTTCTAAATACTCAATTCAAAATTCCATAGAACTAATCAAAAAATTGAAAACATACAACTTACAAGAAAACTCTAAACTCATTTCATTTGATGTTACCAATATGTTCTCTAAAATTCCGCCAAAAGAGTGCATAACACTTGTAAGAAAGTTGCTGGAGGATAAAAACATCCATCCGGGAATAATATCAGACATACTTAATTTATTTGACGTTTGTATTAATCAGAACTATTTCACTTTTGATAGTAAGGTATATATTCAAAATGAAGGTTTACCAATGGGAAGCCCTATATCACCAATTTTGGCAAACATTTTTATGGACAGTTTGGAAAGAAAGATCTTTGAATGTAATATTTCAAAAAATATTTTATTTTGGTATAGGTATGTAGATGACATATTAACGTGTTTTGTAGGTAGTGAACGACAATTAAATATGTTTTTCAATTATATTAATAATTTACACCCAAAAATTAAATTCACACTAGAAGTTGAAGAAAATAACACAATTAATTTTCTTGATTTAAAAATTCAAAAAGTCAATAATGTACTGGACTTTTCAATTTACAGAAAACCAACACATACTGATGTGACTATACCATAATATGATTCCAACCACCCCATGTCACATAAACTAGCAGCATACAATTCGATGATTCATAGAGCATTTTCGGTTCCTATGAACAAATTTAATTTTGATAGAGAAATTAATACAATTAAACAAATAGCCACATCCAATGGTTATCCTTTACATTTAATAAATAAATTACTTAATAAAAAAGAGAAAAAGATGGCGTTACAACTAATATTTCCTAAACAAACTAAAGAAGTAACAAATTACAAAACCATCACTTATATGCTGGTAATATTTCCAATAATATTTCAAAGATAATATCTTCAGCAACAAATACAACAATTTCTTTTAAAACAGAAAACAATGTAGGTAGAAATTTGATAAATGTAAAAACAAAAATAACCCCATTAAGAAAATCTGGGATATACAAACTTAAATGTCCGGATTGTAATGCTGTCTATCTTGGTCAAACCAGTCGTAATTTTGAAATTAGGTACAATGAACACTTACGAGCATACAGATTAAAACAACCAGATAAATCACATTATGCAAAACACCTACTTGACACTAAACATTCAGTAACACCTAACACAGAACCAGAAATACTACATGTTTGTGATAAGAAGCAAGAACTGGACTTCCTTGAAGAATTAGAAATTAGAAGACACTTAACAGACCCACAATATGAAGTCCTCAATGAACAGCTGAATCTAGGAAGTTCTCCATTATTAAACTGTCTTCTTAAGTAATAATTGTAAAGATCAGCAGATATAGTTTTCCTGGTTTCCTATATCATTGCACAGTTATACTGATCTTAAATGGGACAAAGATATCCAGAATATCCCCATAGGGCTAATAATATCAAAGCTACTATTTGTAAAATCTTCTTCTTTTTTCTATTCATATATATTAAGTCAATCACTAGATAGGCACTATTTGGACTAGCCAAATATATATCAAGTATACATCATGTCAAAAGTAACTTCTGTCATTCTGACGATGATATATTTATCGAAACAATTGTCAATAATTTACTTGCAATTTACACATTTTTTCAAATATATTGTGGAGTCATTTAGAAACAGTTAGTTTCATTTAAAACCATATAAAAACTTTAATGATAAATAAAACTTGAAATAATCGTTCTACTGAAGTAGAAGATGGTATTATGGAGTTATACCTTAAAAATATTAGTTTAATTAAAGGGTAATCATTAAGCATCTCCAAAGCTAATCTTTTATCTTCAAGATATTGCAAAAGGTTAAAAGGTTACCGGGATTCGAATACAAAGTAGTTATTCGAATACAGGGATTCAAAAATGACACATTCAGAATCCAGAATACCGAGTACCGACAATAAAAAGTATTCAGTCGAATACCAAATACACAAATGTATTCGAATAGTATTCGAATACCAGCCAAATGTATTCTGAATAGGATTCAGAATACTAAGTATTCGAATACTACCCAAGTCTGCCAGATGGTAAAAAACTATTACTAAGTCTTCGCTGTCCATCCGTCTGTCTGCCTATCTGTCCGTCTGTCACCAGGTTGTATCTCATGAACCGCTATAGTTAGAAAGTTGAAATTTTCAGATACCTACAAAAAACAGGTAGATGGCGCCGTGGCCTAGTTGGTTGAAGCGCCAGTCTAGTAAACAGCAGTTCGCGAGTTCGAATTTTCTTGCGGCCTCATGGTTTCTTTTAAATTTGTTTTATACCAAGAGAAGCTATGAATATGTACCTATGCATGTATGAATGTATTCATAGATGATGATACGGAACCCTTCGTGCGCGACTCCGACTCGCACTTGGCCGGTTATTTTTATTATCATAAGTGTAGATTTTTAATTAAAATATAAATCTGGGTGCCATCTACAGCTGACTCATTGGGGAAACGAGATAGTCCATATGCAAGTAGGGCTATTATTGGGGAAGACCACTAACTTCCATAAACAGCATAATTGTGATCTTCATGTCTAAAAAATACTATATGATGTAATAATCTCTATCATCTCTTCCCTCAACTGAAAAAAAGTTTGAAAGGTCGTAAATTTGCTTCCAGCGAGGAGGTAATAAAAGCTTTGGAAGTCTGGTTTGCAGAGCAGGAAGAAACATTTTTTTAAAGGTCTAGAGACGTTGCAGGTTCGCTGTAATAAATGTATCCAATTAAGAGGAGAATATGTTGAGAAATAAAATATTTTGACATTGAAATTTTGT
>CAJUYI010000797.1:0-34477 GCA_910591695.1 Galerucella pusilla
ATAAATACTTTTAGTACTATTTTCATTAAACTAAAATAAAAGTAGGTATACTAATCAGAAATAGACAGATTTATATTGAAGATTATTTCATACTTACTATGGAAGGGAACTTAAAACTGTTGAAGTTAAATTCAGTCTAATCCTGTCTTGGTTGAGAGTATCAATGGATGGAATAAATATACAGGCTTCTTCTGGGTTAGCCGTGTAGTATTTTGACTTGATCACAGCATTAAGTAAATAATAGTATTCTTTGGATAAGTGCTCTGTAGCAGGCACCCCATGTTCATCCACATATTTTTTTGGTGGATACACATACACTGCTATCCTATCATGTCCTGTATGACCACACCGATATACATTAAAGCAATCCCAATGTGTACACTGTGAGTTCCTAGGAGTCACTATACTAGCACTATTAGATAATTTCACTAGAGGTAGATTTTGCAGGTTTCTAAAATCAATCTTTTCATAATTTTTTCTCACATCACTTGTAAAATTCGCTAAAGGAACGGAAAGAGCTATAAATATAGAAACAATAAGCAGCACAAAGAAAAAATTTTTGTATGTTTTGTAAATGGAGGCTTTTGTAAAGTTGTACACTTTTGATATCGCAATTTTTGTAGGAACCGTCATTTTTTCACACACAGTATGCAATAACTTACTGATAAATACATGGCACTAGGGATAATAGGTGTAAATGTGAAAAATAATTCACATTCTGAAATTTTTAAGTCATGTTTTGAATGTAATACACCAACACTAACAGGACACTCCTGTCACTTCCCAACAAAATGAGAAGTAAAAGTAAACAGATCTGTTTTAGGTTAGATCAATTTTTGGTTTCAGCCGTGGCTACTAGTCCGCCCTGAACGCTAGAAGATACACAATGTGAACCACTTAGAAATTTGAACCATCTCCTACCTCCCTTACCATTATTAACTGAAGTGACACAATTATTGGAATACTATATTACTTATATTAGTTTGACAGCAGATTTGAAATATGAACGCGTTTTATCACTTAAAAATAGGATTAATATTGTAATGAAAATAGGCTCATAATTACAATGTAATTAGTGGAATTCTTACACAGAAGTAAAGTCCTTGCATAATTAACTTCTCATCTGAAGTGAATAGCTAAAAAATTTTGAAATTTTCGTCGTAAGAAAAAAAACGATTGTTTGTTGTAGGAAGACTATTTTTATTACGCATCAACGGGTGAGTAGGCATAATCAAAGTTTTAAGACATTTAAATTTAATCAACATTTCTGAAGCAATTCCCCTAGTAATTTTACTGATCAATTCAAATACTATTGAATAAGATGATTATTATTCTAGTTTACATCTTCATTTATGTAAATAATTTAATTGTATATAAGCTGTTCTACATTTTACATTGCATAGGCAACTCAAATAACAATAGATTAGTGGAAAGTTGCCTATGTCTTTAAATGTCAATCTCACTAGTGTCAAAAGCAAAACTACGAAAGTGTTGTGGTGTTGTTCTGAAACTGAAAGGTTAAATTTGTTGTTAAACAAATGGAGTTTACAAAACGCACAATTTATTTGAAAATAAGATATTTAGATGATTCTAGTAAGTTGTTTTCTACCAAATAACATATTTTTTTATTTAAAGCATTTTTCTCAGTAGATAATCATGATGTGGTAAAGAAAACTATCGAAGTCTCTCCACATACAGATCCGAATGTTTTAAAAACGGAATTGTACAAGATTTGTAATATTGCTAATGAAAAAGTAATGAAAATTCGCAATGAAGATGGTGCATTGGTGCCAATATCATTTTTAACTGATCCTACTATACCAGACAGGTATTTTACATTTTTATAATTACACCAAAACTTTCGTATTGGGCTATTATTATTCATTGCCATTTTTAAGTTTGTTAATTATCCAACAAGCCTTATATATCTTATGATAAGAATATTCTATTGCATAGAATACAAATTAAGTGATACATCATTCTGTTGAGTTACTGTGACACACAAAATATAGTAACTCCTTTTAATGTTAATGTTTTAATAACATTAATACCATAAAAATGAAAAATACATCTTTTAATAGTAATTTATCAAAATACATTGTCCAATTATAGCATATTTTATACTGTCATCAATATCATTTTGCTGTAAGCTTTTAATAGTTGCATTTTTTGTCTTGTACTTGCCCTACCTTTGTACTGAAGGGATGCAAATTAGTAGTCTCAGTGAAAAGTAATACAGAGCATTTTTGGATTATTACTTTAAATGTACCACTTGTTATGGGGTGGTGGACAAACTCAACAGGACAAAGTGCATAATAGAACTTGCCAAAGGTTGTGGCTGATTTAACAAGTAGACAGGAATGTTGTCAAAACTGTGGAGATTATACCATCTTGGCACTGTAAACTTTTGAACAGTGCTTAGAGCTGGTGGGATTCATAGATGAAAAGCCCTAGCCAAGTACTAAATGGAAGATTCTCAAAGCTGATGACTTCATCAAGAGTTAGGCTGATGAAAGTAATGTAGATAAAGAGGAAGACAATAGATCCAAATAGGTCATAATAGCTCGGTCTGGTTATTAAAATATATTTTATTTTTTAGATACTTCCAATTGGACATAACTAATGTTTCTTATGTTGGTAGGTATCATTAGGCATCAGTTTTTTTAAAGCAATCACTATACTTATACTATTCTAAGCATTATTAGGAGGAAAGTTGAATGAAGTAATCACATTTTAATAATTTCATTGTATATAACAGTATCACAATTTCTAGATAGACCTGCAGCAAGCCTTCTACAGGATGCATACGTTGACGCCGTTCAACAAAAAATTAGAACTCTGGAATCTCGGATAGCACAATCGGAGTTACTTCTACCCCAATTAGAATGGCGAAGACAAGCTTATATGGAAGATACTGTGAATGGACTACTATATAAAGTAGGATTTTTGAACAGAAGATTTGACGAGCTGTTACCCCAATGTAGACCAAAGCAGCCTGAAACAATGGCTTAATACTATTATTAGATGTTAACAAAAGATGAGATGAAACTAATCTAAATCTAGTAGTTGGTTGATGAAGGAATTAATTTTTACATACATTTATCTAGTGATGTAATCATTCGTTTTGGTGAAAATCTCCATCAATAATGTTGAATATGTATTTGAGAAATCAGTCTTTTATTCTCTTTGACTCAACATCTAGATACAGCTTCCTGATTTATAGACATGTTAAAGATATATTTTCAACTGTAAAAATGTGTCAATTTGTAATTAACTTTAAAAAAATAAAACATTGAACTAAATGGTTTTTTATTTTATGTTATCGCAGGACAATTCCAAATAAAAAGAAACTTGATTTATATATATAAACGAATTTATTATCCCCTTCTAACCAAATTACAAGAAATATGTCCTTGGTTTACGAACAGAGAAACGATTCATGGATCTGTGGTGGATACGTTTGGGTAATGGGAACCGGATCTTTGAATCATGGAATTGTTTAACTTGAGGTCTTCTTGTGTTTGAAGCCTTCACCTCTTCAACTTTGATAATCTAAAATCAAAAAATGATTTTAATATAACGAACAAAATTGTTAATTCAGTGCAACAGACAAATTAATATTATTGATAACGGTTTTTCAGAAATTTTTTTGAGAATTGAAGATACAGTTCTAATAATAAATTAACATGCCAAGTTTGTAATGTCAGGCATTGAATACCAGGAAAAAGACAAAAGTACAGTTTCCAACGATGCAATATGACTGTTGATCTAGCACAGTTTCGACCTACTCAGATATAGAAAAAAGTGAGCAGGAGATACCATAGTGCGATATACAAAATAAGAAATAACTTATGGAATCTTTCATACCTGGATTGCATGAGCTCTAGCTCTATGCCTTGCTCCCATATCCCTATAACAAGTAGTTACAGCTCCTGAAACACTGAGGTCACGGTATTCCCTGTACATGTTGTGTGTTCCAGAACGAGAGTCATATCTCAGCCAGATACCAAAATTCTTAATTTTAACAGGAGTTTTTTCAGCGATCTGCCTTACTGATACAATTTCTCCAGTGGTTTTTTTGAACTTCCTAAGTTGTCTCAAAAAATACCAGAAACGGGATTTTGCTACAATAGGATCAGGAGAGAAAATCCTCATTTTATATAAGGGAGTATTTTTTTCCTTTTCGGTAGGCAACTTGCGCCCGATAACTTCATATTCTTTCAACTGAAAACAAAAAGTTTATATCATTATTGTCAATCCATCACACGTGTACATTACTGATAAATATATTGAATATATAGCAATTAGCCATCCGCATTATTAATAACAATAAATAAGACGGTAATTTTCACATTATTTAAATGAAATTAGCATTAAATAGATATAGAAAATTTGATATTTTTGTAAAAATACATTTACTAACCTCTCCTTTGGCTTTCATGGCTACGGTTTTTGACGGAAAGGAAGCGGATATATGTGCTTCAAATTATTCAACATGGCAGCGTCATGGCCCTCTTCGCCTCTTCTTTTTTATAGTTGTGGCTTCGTTAGTTAAGATAAAAAGGTAGTAAGGATTAGGGTTACCCGAAATAATTGAGAAGAGCCAATGGAAAAACAGGCATGCTGGATTATTATAAACTGGAGGAAAACCGTAAAAAGTATTTTAGAATAACATTTTTATACATAATTAAAGATCAAACATATTATATAACATTTTTATTCCTGTGTTTCGAAAATAATAGATCACAACCGAATTCAATGGAATACGAAATGTCTATTTTGGTCAATGTAGAATGCAATTAGTTTTATTACTATCACCATTGTCTATACTTTTTATAGACAATGCTATCACCAATGTAGTCTCCATCAATAACTCAGGATGCTGATGTATATAACTATGTTTAATCTGATGCAATCTATGGCTAGGTACAGGACCCCGGAAGAACCAACAGGCCCCGATATGAGGATCAATAAATATCAGGCACTTCCTGGAATCACTAGCAATAGCTAAAAATATTTGTGGTTTATTTCACGATAGGTACTTGTGGTGAGGGACATGTGAAATAAAAATAAACGGGGCACAAATTTACTTCTCCAGCATGAAAATTATTTTATTTCAACCGCCCACAAATACTAACAAGTAACAAGCTCTAAGCAATAAATAAATAATTTTTTAAATATTTTTATGTACACAAAACACATGACAAGACAACGACATTTGACCGTCGTAATCTGTCATTGAAGTTCCATACAGCGCTATCAATCAAGACTCAAGACGGTGGAACAGCTGAACTAATGTACAGATGCGTTCGTATTCTAAATTTTCCGTGCAACAAATCTCAAAAAATACAATGAATTGAGATTTCATATTCTCAGAATCGAATTCTCTAGGCTTTCTTTTGGGGATAAGGTCTTGGCGTTCAAATTGGTGACCACAAATTGTCAAAACTGTCAAAATCATACCATTACTTGATGGCTTATATCTTTTTTATAACAATCTAAAACCTGACCAAAATACCTCATCCTCAAGACAAAGGTCCAAGTTATATTATGTTCAAATTTCAACTCTCAATTTTACTGTATTCTTTAGATTTGTTGCATACAAAATGACCCAAATTTTGTTGCAAGTCAGGTGTGCCAACTGTTTTGAGCTGTCTAAATTGTGAGGCCCCTCTTAAATTTAGATATACAGCGTGTCCACGGATGGAGTATCCTATTATGAAAAATTTTATAAAAAAATATGCTTGTTCTGAAACACCATTAAATTAAATAAAATTCAAGTTTTTCAAAACCTGCCTCATTTTATGGCCAGTTTTATGAAAACCTGGAGTCTGACTTTTTGACATTTCTTCACATATTGGCTAATATCTCGGGAACCTTAAGGTTTGCAAGGTTCTAGTCTACGCCAAATTTTCAAAACCTGAAAATTATAAAATCCATATCTAAGGTTTTTCGATGTGGAAAAATGTTTCTCTTTTTATAGAAAATTCAATTCTGAATCGAATGGCGTAAACTAGAACCTTGCAAACCTCAAGGTTCCCCAGATATTAGCCAATATGTGAAGAAATGTCAAAAAGTCAGACTCCAGGTTTTCATAAAACTGGCCATAAAATGGGACAGGTTTTGAAAAACTTGAATTTTATTTCATTTCATGTGGTTTTAGAACAAGCAAAACTTTTTATCAAGAATAACATTTTTCACAAAATTAATATTTAAAAATTTTTCACTTATAGGATACTCCGTTCGTGGACACTCTGTATAATACAATAATCATAATATACTAACAGCTCTACATAATCCTAGCAATTCCAAGAGAATAATCTATATAATTTGAAATTTGGTTGAATAAAATTGAATAGTGTTCAATAAAATGGAAATATATTACTATATATTTTATTAAACATCACAGGCTATGAAACATTATATTAATGTGGTTTGGGTGTATGCCCATCTACATAGAAATTCCTTGTAGCATTTGGTAATCTAACTTCTAAGCCATCCAATTCTTTATTCAAAATTATTTGACATCCTAGTCTAGAGTTTTCTTTTAAAAAAGGTGCCATGTCTAACAAATCTTCTTCAGTTTCTGTAGGTTCTACTAGCAGATCTTGATGGTTACTTTGGACGTAAACATGGCAAGTGGTACATGCCAAAGAAGCTTCACATGCTCCTTCCATTGGTATTTGATATCTATGTGCTAAATATAACAAGTTATCCCCAACTTTGCCTCTTATAGGGAATTTCTTTCCATCCTTATTTACTACAGTTACATTAACTCTGCAACATAGAACATGTAATTAGAATATTATAAAGTATTTATCTTGCTTATTTCTATAAAAAAGCAAAAATTGCCAATAATATATTGGATTTCATAAACAAAATCACTTTTCTATAATTGAACTGTACTTTATTTGTAGTTGCCAGTATATCAAAGGAAATAAATACTTACACTTCATCTTCTGATTTTGGATCCTGCCATTCATATTCTCCATGTGAATGAGCTAAAATAAGGAAACATTTCTATCTAGTAACGAAGGATAATAAAAGTACACTATACCTACATAACGATGTTTGAAAATATTTTACATTCATACTAATTCGAGTTGTATTTTTAAATGGGTTTGTTTGCAGTAATTTGTAGATAAATTTCGCACCATTCATTTTCCTTTTTATTAGTTAACAAAAATATAGTATTTATTCATGTCGTTTTGATAATCCACATATAAACAAAAATTGTTCTAACCTATATTATTCTTCTTATATATTTAATTGATTAAGATTTACAGCTAGACTTCAATTGTGACTTGTAAAGGTGGTTGAAGAAGTCTAAAGAATGCAGGAAAGAAGCAGAAAAAGTAACTAATATCGAGGTGTCAAATTATTGATAGTTCAGAAAAATAATTATTTAACCATTTGTTAACCATTGTTAACTAATATTAATTTGAAATTGTCAATATTAGATAACAATGGGGGCTCTTAGTACTTTAAGAATCTTAAGTCGACTGCCAATATCAACCATCAAGAATGAAGGTATATTATTATGTAATAACATTGTTTCTGATCTTATGTTACCTATATTTACATTTTCAGGTTCGAAAAGGTTGATGTCTGACCATAAAGTTTTTCCATTGCAACCCTCTAGATGGCAATGGATCAAATTTAAGGATTTTTTCAATTACTACCTCCTCTTGGGGTTAATACCCTGCACATTGGCTGTTACATGGGCTAATGTATTTGTTGGGCCTTCAACTCTTTCTGAAATACCTGATGGTTATACTCCAAAATTTTACGAATATCAGAGGGTACGAGATATAATAAAATATCTGTTTTTTATAAATCATAACAAAATATTTGTTTTTTTAGAGTCCCGTAACAAGATTTTTTGCCAAGTATTTTTGTAGAGATCCTCAACAAGAATATGAAAAATTCTTAGCTTATATGTTTATGGAAAATGAAAAAAGACAACTAAGGTAATTTTTCTTAAGTACACTTCCAAATTTTAATTTAATTATTTTGTGATTGGTAAATTTTTGTATAATGAGGATATATCCTTAAGGAGGTTTTTGCTTTGTGTAATTATTAACAGCATTGAAGAGTGCTTAATTGAATATTGGCATGTTTTCTTAGGATGCTTGAAGGTAAAGTTAAACAAAAAATGGCGGAAAGAAACGATTATCAAGCATACTATTATCGCCCAGTTGCTGCAAAATACCATAGAATTACAAGAGAAGCTGCAGACTACTTAGAAACCATCAGAGGAGAATAAATAATTCTAATATCTGTACATAGAAGCAAGTCTTTTGGTTTTTTAATAGTAACATGTAGTTTAATTAATAAATTTCTAATTATTTAAATGTGCATTATTATTAAAGGGTATAGAGTATGTAAAATATATCCAATGAAGTTTTGTATTGTTAGAGCTGTTGAACTTGAAAGATGTTTTACAATCTGTAGGAAACTTAGTTTCATTTAAATAGTTATTAATAAGGGCGAATGATATTATATATTCTAAATTCTTATCAATACATGTATTAGCTACAAAACTTTTCCGTCGACAGTGTTCCAGTGAAAAGTAGACCATTTCAACAGTTTATAACTTTTACTTATACTTCTAATCATACAAACAAGTTTTAGTGTGTGTATGATTGGTTGTCTATCATTATTTCTCTAGCTCGTCTCACAAAATCTTCGATAAAACTGCTGCCGAATGGTATGGCTTCATAGGTCACTAGTGAATTGTTAATTGTATTTCTACTTGTGCCTTTTCATAGCACCTTTGTCCCTTGCACCAGTCTGTACACGTCCACTAAATACAGTGTGTCAAAACTTGCTTCATTTTATAGAGAATCTCATGTAAAATCGTATGAATTTTTGCAAAACTGTAATACCTAATTATCTCTATTCCTATGGAGAAGTTCACGATGTACGTAACTGTCAACTTCGGTATGTAATTTTTCAACAAAACGCTAAGCTAACTGTTTAAAATGTAAAATGATATGTGATTGGGGATGTTACATTTACAGGTATGCAAAAACCATTCAATGAAAAATATCCAGATGTACCTTTAAGACAACTCATTTCGATATCCATTTCCCCTGAACTATAAGTGTTTTGGTTGATCTGCGGATTTTCCAGTCTATGGATACCTGACTTGCCTCTCCCTGTATTATAAGATACGTGTAAGGGAGGTACGTTTTATAGTTATGAATATTTACCATGGTACATGTGATTCACATGTCAGAAGAGGTAAGTAGGTTGCCTATAATTTAGAGAGTTGTGTATGCTTGGTTGCCCTTACCTAAATTGTTTGTGAATATATGAATATTACTCGATAAAGATCATTTATGGATGATTTTGTGGACCTACATTAATACAACTCAAAAATACCCTGCCGACGAAAGAGCACTTTAATAATTTTAAATTTAATAATGTTTCAATATTATAAAGAAAGCAGTAAAAACTCTGTAATTTTGGATGGTCTAATGATGCCACAGTACCTAGATGGAATGATTGAAGATTTACTTAAGTCTTGTCTTACAGTATAAACACTCTGTAGCTTTGTAATTCGATAAATGAAACGAAATAAAGTACGGAATAACCTATTAAATTTATTCGTTCTAAATATTATAATTTCACAATATTATGACTGTAATTCTAAAAATTAACGAGTAACTAGCTCAAGAAGTAGTCCATCAAGACAAGACGAATATAAAAGGGGGTCTTATCATCGATATTCTTTGTGTATGTGTGGAGGTCGCCAGGGTGACCAGCAGACCAGATGACCAATACCTTGATTACCATAAGTGGCAGGTCATGAAAGTGACCGTCGGAGGCAGCCGCAGTGGGCAGTGTATCACGAGTCCGGGGCGAACAACACCCTCTTACGGATTCCTTTTCGAATATGCCGCGATATCAGGAGTGCTTTCGATGTTATTTGTTATATTTCTGAATTTGAAACTTGTAACAGAAAATGCTATTTAAAGGTAATAAGAATAATGATTTTATTGATGAAATTCTTCTAATTTATTTTAAATATAAAAATAAATTTCCTTTGCCATTTATTTTTTAAATTCTCTGATATATATGGAAATTTTATTAATGCAAATATGACGTTAAGGTTGAAAAATCCTTAATTATTATAAAATCTATTAAAAACTAGTTTATAAATGCCAGCAGTGTTATAAAAAGTAAATTATCAGCTGCAGAAATAGACCGGCGTTAAATAACCGAATAAAAAAATATGCAACGGAAATTTTAAAATTAATTTGTTCTTACCACTTCCAAACATCTAAAATAGGTTAAATTTCAAACACATGCTAGAAAATGATTCCAATAACGTGCTGACCAAACACAACAAAGTGAAAATGTTTGATATTATAAATATATAATGACAAAGTCTTGAACAGCATTATTAATGGACAACGCAAGCTAGCATAGTCGACAATTATTGCAGAAGTATGGCTGCAAAATACATATATATTTTAAGGAAAATTATACAAAAAAAGAACTTTTACAAGTGCTGGAGTAATTTTCTTCGAAAAAAGTATATTTGTGATACAATTGCAGAAGAATTGGGACATATAGTGTTACCTCCCTACTACTGCTTGTTTAATCCCTTATGTTCCAACAACTTAAATCGAGCGCGCGCGGAAAAAATACCTACTTTAAGTGGTACTGTGGTAGAATTAATTAGGAGCTGTCTCAATGACATTCCTACCGAGAGTTGGAATAGTTCAGTTAGTCATGTTATAAATGTTGAAAACTCGTACCTTTCTGTAAAATTGCGCTAATTTTAAATAATTTAGATGAGGCTAGCGATAGCGACACTGAATATAGAATAGATCTCTCCTAATTCAAATTATTTAAAAGGGTTCAATAAAACTCGAAGTCCAAACCACAATATTTAATTTTGTCCAGCAAAGGACAATTAGGTTGCTGCTAGTTCCGGTAAATAACCATCATCAGGCTACAACAGAAATAGAAATAGTACACTTAATATAAAGATCTCATGAAATTTTTTGTTAAACTTCAAACAGAACTACTTATCAAGTAATGTAACAGGATGTTTGGACTTCGAGTTTTATTGAACCCTTTTGTTTTCAAAACCACATTTGAGATATGGATGAGCTCTTGGAGTCAAATTATTTAAGTTCGACCCTGTAACATGTGTAAACCAGGTAGTTTATTGCAGTTGATAAGCCAATACCATTTAGCGTGAAACTTATTATACCTATACATGCCATAATAGGGGTAGTAGGGGCACATCTCGCTCCTTCATGGGGTAGGGAATCAGCCTCTTCATTGTTCATTGCTTTGTGATGTGTGCGGCCTGCCACACTAGCTTTACCTGCTCAACACTCATCTAGTGATACCATGCAATCCCAAAGTTTGCAGGTTTGCTGTATGGACGTGGATTGCTTTTATAGCCACTTGGCTATCGGAGTATATATGGCAATGATCTTTTCCTTAAACTCATCTTGGCTTAGAAACTCTCCTACATACTGATCCTCTTGAATTTTTGACTTGGATATATTTATGCTCCTGTACTTTTCCTACCAGCCATCCTCTATTATGGGGTCGATTTTCAACTTAATGCTTTCTTGTGGATATTACGGTACAGTCTACTTATGAGCGCTTACCCTCTCGGTCAGCGGATGCTTTTTGATATAAGAAATAATATATCAAACTTCAACTGAATTCAAGGGAAAACTATGTTTTTAACAAAATTTGGACCTAGCGTGGTATTATTATGTGGTAGCAATCATTCCAGTTAAAATCCCTTTTTGAATTAATCGTTATAAGTGTGGTAGAAAAGGTTTGTGGAAAAGTTTTCATGCAAACTAAATTATATTCAAACGAATAAATGATATTATGCGTCACACCAATTATTGCGGCACCACTTTATTTTACTTTTATTGGTTTTGGAGAAGCTTCCAGAATAGTGAATATTATTTGATTATATTTCAGCGCGTAATTATTTCTAAGTATATAATATCGATCTGCATTTCGAATAGCCGTAATTCAAGACTATTACATTCATTTAGTAGTTGAGGTCAATTTTATTAATTTTAAATATTTACAAATTCGATTAAACGTCTATCATTGGCTTTTTATTCACTTTAATAAAATAACAGTATGCGGCAAGGTTCCTTTCAGGATTAAAAAGCCGAAAAGATAAACTGACAAGCGAACCATTGATTTTAATTGGTGCAGAGTAGCTTCCGATCGGCATATTATGCAATATTTATAAGTATATGTATTTTACTTCAATTGCTATAGTCCACACTGACTGTGAACGTCCCAAGGTTTCCAAATTTCTCCAAAGTAGAGAGTAGGGATTTGAGACAGAAAAGACAAAAAGAAATTTGGCATGTTCTAGTCGCAAAAAATGATACAAAATATGTACAGGCAACTGAAAAAAGAAATTAATGGTCAAAGCATGGAATTGCTGAAAAAATACATCCATTATTAGATACAATTAGGTATTGGTAAAACAACTGCTATTTATCGGAAGAGTACTGACAACCCTAGTGCGTGTGGATCCTGCAATAATACAAAATTTGTCTGAAACCGGTTTTGCTTCTACTTGCAGATTTCTTTATCACATATACTACTCACTCAAATAGCCCTTCGCAACTCTAGAACCATCTTGAATTTACCACCTTCTACGTATGCCAAGCTTCCAGAACAATGGGGAATAAACCATTGCATTACTTTGTCATGGAATCATCTAGAAAGGTCGCATTCGTAATAATATTATGTAGCTAACCGGTGAATTGATACGTCTAAAGGACCTAAAGGTTCGGAGTTAGTTTTAAAGTTGAAGATATACAAAAAGTTGATAAACGTTCAATCTATTTTGCCAATCTATCTCAAAATTAAAAATGACAAAAATTGACAAATAATAAAAATGACAAAAAAATAAATAGTAAACATTTTCCAACAGATATTATGATTATTGACCCTTTTAATAAAAATAGAACGAACAGAAAAGTTTCATCAAAACTTATTGACTGTGGACAGGTCGATTAAGTCAATAAATATTTAACTAACTAAAACAAATCAATTATTTTGCTCGTCATGAATAAATTCTGAAACAAATTGACACAGTTATTCGTAAAAACCGGTCGATAAAAAAAATAAAACTAAATGTTGACCTAATACAAACATTAACTAAAAAATAGAGCATGTTTTCATAAAATACTGCTTAATAATAAAGTGAGTGATTAAAGCGATGAAAATATTACAAACGAAAACATGTTTTCATTATAATAAATTTTTTACGACCGAGAAAACCCTTATATTTTATGCTGTATTTAATTTTAATTCTCACATTTTGTTGATTGTTTCAGTAAGAATTTATTTAAAATCAATTTGCATATACTCTCCATGTATTAACTTCAGGCCAAGTAAAAGAACATGCAAGTCTAGTTATTTTTGACAAAAATCCTAGTAGAAAACGGATGGTGCCATCAATGGTAGTTTACCTAACTAGTGCGAAAAAACCGTAAGGCACGTGCTAGGTACACTATTTTTTCTACTAACAAGCGGAAAGAAACCCAAAAAATAACATAAAGAAACATTTATTATTAAATACATATCAACAAATTAATTATTATAACTTGACATTCATTTGATGAGGCTTAGGTATACCAGTGCCATTTAAAAATTATTGAAAAATACCTTTTCTTTTATTGGAAATTATGGCAGAATTCTAATAAATTTCTTAATTTTCCAGTCATTTGGTAAACTACAACCATAGAAATATATACCTATTTTAAATATTCAAATGTCAGTATATACTCCCCAAAAACTTAACATATTTACTTTCCACACTAAAAAAAGTGGACTGTTCCGCACCCTAGTAAAAAATAGACGTTACGTAGTATAATTCTGATATGTTTTGGACAACATTTAAAACGAAAAAAAATGTTAAGTATTTTTCATATGAATTGAAAAGTACTGAAGATAACTTAGAGAGAGTGTCCAATATTTTTATAATTGTAAAAGAAGCAATAACATTGTGATAAACATACTCACATCAAAGTACCTAGTACATTTCCGAGCAAATGTGTATTTCTGGCTAAAATACAACCATCTAGACTTCCAATGTATTTAATTGCCGAATTCGTTCGGAAAAGCCAGAGTTTTGAGAATAACATTACAGCCTCTTATAATGCGATTTCGAAGATCTTGAATATTTAAGATAAAAAAATATCCCCATACATAAAAGTCCAGAAGATTATTACAAGGTAACCTTGGGGGGCGAAGGGTATCGACACTCTTGTCTCAACCAACGGCCTAGAAAATGGTTATTTAATAACTTTAGTGCTGGATACTTTATTAGGAACAAGTCTATTTACTTTGTATAGTCTCTATGCCGTATTAATATTTTGTTCTTTTTTATTTGTCTTTTTAGATTTTATAACTTTCTTTTATACTTATTAATGTCATTCTGGTAATTAATTTTGTTATGTAGACTTCATAGATATTTCATTAATTTCAAATATAGGTAGGAAAAACTCCCTTGCGTCAAACAAAGCGTTAACTTATGTATTAGGGACAAGCACCCTCTTGAGAAAGTTGAATAGCCGTTTCACTTTGTAAAAAGAAGCAATTTAACCTAAATTACAACCCAATCATATGACGAATAAATATGTAACAACTCGTGTGTTCTACTTATTAGCAGTTATCACGCACGCAAGGAGTCAAATCTACACGGCTTTGATTTTTACAATGTCACTTTGGGGTATTTTTGTCCATCTCCCAAATGAATTTACAAAACTAAAATAAAAGTTTTTTCTGAACAGGATGTCTCAATATTCATAGCTTAAACTTTGATACATTATTCACAACTTTAAACAAATTTTTTGGAAACTATACTTAACTTTTTTATATAGGTTAGGTGAGTGGGTCTATGAGGCCCTCCACTGCGACTCGCAAGAGTCTATTGTGGCTCACACGTATTCAGATTTCACCAAAAAAATTCAGCTTCTTAACAAAGCCGATTAGTTTATTTGGTGAATGGTATTTCAGGTCCGAGGACGAGAGAGACATCCCGCCAAATTTCAGATACCTGATTCAAGCTACGGCGAGGCAGGCACAAATTATATGCAAGTCGGATCTTCCTACAGTCCAAGTTTTAGCATATGATGATTCAGATGACAGTGGCCTGTTAGACAACGTAGGTTATGCCTACTATAGTCTAACATTTGTTTGGAGACATTCTTCGAATGATATATAAAAGCCTTTGGATGAACCAATCCTGGTAAATTATACCAGAAGTCTAAAACTTTTCTTGCTGTCCAAGTATTTAGTGTTTGTTTGGCAACATATTGCGATGCCAATAGTAGGTTCTGGTACTTGCAAGAGAGTCTGCCTTCTCGTTTCCTTCCATCCCAGAAGGGCGAGGGATCAAGATCAGCAATACTTTATTGAGCTCTTCTATTGAGGAGATTCTTTTTTGGCATTCTAAAACCAATTTCGACGTTACACGGCTCGAGCAGCTGACGAATGCTTGCGCAAGTACTACTTCGCAACCCCATACAGGGCTAGAGAATCCGGGGGAAAAGAGACGAATACACAGCCTCATGGGACCGTCTGGTTCACAGGTGGCTCATGCTCTGGTGATAGAGCAGGGGCTGGAATTTACTCTAGGAACACAAGGACACAAATCTGTGTACCATTGGGTGATGGTGTATCTGCATATCAGGCCGAGATATACGCTATCTTGGAATGTGCGCAGATAAACCTAGACAGAGGTTATGTGGATCGACGCATAGGCATATAAACCGACAGTCAGGCAGCAAATAAAGCCCTGAGTGGATATACCATCAACTCAGAACTTGCTGACGAATGTCGAGAACGACTTGCTGATCTTGCAAGTCGGAACGCAGTGCGGCTAGAATGGATTCCGGCCCACTCTGGTTTTGAAGGCAACGAAATGGCGGATGCACTGGATGCGGAAGGGGCGGCAGCTCCTTTCTGCGGCCCGGGCCCGACCCTCGGCCTAAAAAAACAAACAATACGCAAGGAGACGAGGAAGTGGCTGAGGAACCAGCACCTCGCTCATTGGAATGCTCTGCAGGGTCCTAGACAATCCAAACTTCTACTGAAGGGATGGACTGATGGACACGCTGGGGCAGCTGTTGAACTAACAAGGAGTAGGTTGAGGAAGATAGCAGGACTCCTTACAGGGCACTGCTGTGTGAGGAAGCACCTCTACAACCTAGGAGTAGAGGAAAGTTCCCTATGTAGGGGTTGCGGCATGACTGACGAAACGGTTGTGGCCTTTATTGAAGGGCTTGGCTTCATGGATGTCTAGGTAGCAGAAATGGCACAATGGGCCCGCCAGTGGCCTCAGTGCCGGAACCTTGGCTTGAGTTTGTCTAGGTCAAGGCTCGCCTGCACATTCAGTAGTAGTAGTAGTAGTAGTAAACGCGAGAGCTTAGTGCTATCAAAGCCGCTTGGCTTCGCTTCATCTCTATTTGGAATTAGGACGGTAGAAGGCAGGCATAGTTTACTGTTGGAAGTATTATGTCAGAGGTCATTCCCAGAGTACTATAACTTTCAGTGTCCACTAGCATTCAGCTTCGTTCTGTATAAGCCTGATTTGTGCATTTAGAAATATGCGCAATTCTGTATGTTCTACATCTAGCCTCTCTTTCCAAAAATATATGGAGAGGAGGTAGGTCTATGGCTGCTGACGGTGTGGAGCTGATAGCACCAGCAATTGCCAGACAAGCCTGTCTCTGTAAACCAGAGAGCTTTGCTTGGGCCGTTTGCTGTAAAGACTTTGGCCACCAGGCATATGTGATCATTGGTCTAACGATCATCACATATATCCAATAGATTTGTTTGGGTCCCAAGATTTTACACAGATCCTGCCACATGTCCACAAGGATAGACTTTTTATTTAACTCCCCAATCGAATTCATCGCCAAAGATTCTGAAAATCACTGAAAATTCCAAATAATTTTGGTGTAAGTAAATTGTGTTTTACTAAGAATGTCATCAACATATTCGGCTAATGGAGTCTCTCCCTGGTCATAAGCAAAAAAAAAAAATAATAATGTCATCAGTCAGAATGTAATAAGGTGAAGTGAGAATGGAATGGATTTTTTCAAAAAGGGGAAGGGTGAATGGAATGGTTATTTTTTCTTTCTCTCCTTGAAAAAATTCTCGTTCAAAATTTTGAATTTGCGCTGCTTATGAAGCCACAAGTGTCTCTTCAACATCAAAGAATTTTCGCCAGGCTTCACTTCTTGTTGTTTTCAACATCAAAGAATTTTCGCCAGGCTTCACTTCTTGTTGTTGTGTGTAATTCCAATATGCATTGTTCTGCGAAGTGTAACGTGTGTTGTCTACATCGCTGGTTTGAAAACGACTAATAAAACGAATAGTTTACTTATATTTGGGAATTTCAAATGAACATCATCATTTAATAATCAAAACATTTTTCCATATTCAAGTGACGATAGTATTTTTTCAATTGTAATTAAAAGTAACTTTAATTTTATATATTTTTCAAGAGAAACACTCTTGTGCATCCCTATATTCAGGAAAATTTAACTTTCCCGTTAGCAAGCACGCCACAATTTCATCTAAAATGAAAACACCCGAAAAGCTGTTATAAATAATTGATTTGATTTTACAGAATCGCGTGAGAAAAATCGAATTTTTCATTTTGCTATGCGCTGCTGGCTGCTTCTCATCTACGGACCACTTTTAGTGAATACAGTGCCACGTTTCGATCCTTCTGCTCTTCTCAGAGACGTTTTAGTGCCGGCAGATGCAGCAGTTGGATCTGTCTTTTACAGACTTAGAGCCAGCGATGTTACTTTTGATTATCCGTTGGTGTTTAGTGTTATAGGACAATCCAGTCATGTCGACATAGAGACTCTAAACTGCAGTAGATTCAATTCGGTGAGTTTGTACTTATATTACAATAATATACAGGGTGTCATTTGAAAAAATAGATATAAGATATAAACAAACAATAAAAAATTGGTATGCTTGATTTTCGTTGTTTCAAAGCAAGTAAATTTGGTCCACGATAAGTAACATATTATTTAAATTATAATTTTGCTTTAAAATAAAAGGGTGGACTTCAAATATGTACTTGGATGAGTTATTGAATATAACAATGTCTTAAAGACTGTATGTCAAGTCACATTAGTTTTTAAGATTAGTAATGATTGTTATTTCTCTTACTTCATTCATTCATTCGTTTTTGTTGTGCTCAATAGTACAAGCATTTGAACTAAATATTTGTAACATTTCCAATGTTTTCTATTTTGTATGAGTCTTAAGTTTTCACAAAAGTAGAGTATGTGTGTCATCCAATAGTTCATATTTTCTGCTCATAGGTTAACTGCCTTTTCTTATTTTGTATAGATGTTGTCTCAGAGTAAAGTGTCCAGTTACCAGCGGTAACTGTTCTATTGTTCTCGTCTAGTTAATTGAGTTTGCCTAGGAATTCCCTGATTACACTAGAGCTCAATGACTTCATGGCTACTTGACTATCCGACATTAGGCTTTTTATATCCTTTGTCAATGTTTTAAACTGGACACACGATCTTATAGCGTAAATTTCCGCTTGAAAGATACTTACAGCCAGTTTCACAATAATGGGTTACCTCATGGTTAAAAAGTATCCAACGGCTACGACAAAATTTGGATTTCACAATATGTGGTCAAGGGTATAAGTTTAGGTTAACCATTAAAAAATTTAACTGCAACCCAAAGTATGGGTAACTGTGCTAACCAAGGAAATCTAGCCTAATTTTTGATTGTTAACTGCATCAATTTTCAAATTTTAAAACAGTATATTGTTATTTTCAATTACATACAATTAAGAAATATAAAAGAGTACGATGTTGATGCTTATAGCAGTGACGATGAAGAATTCGACAGTCACGATTTTTTATGCAGATTTCGTTTGTCGAAGTGGACAGTAGAAAGTCTGTTTGAAGATATTGAGGAGGCTACAATTAAAGCGTGGGGTAGTTTGGTAGTTCCAGTATAAAAACTGTAAAACATAACCTCCAAAGGTCTTCTTTTTCCATTCATTTGACATAGAACATTATTCTATCGATGGTTTTCATACCAACGCAACAAAAGTTGATATAGTTCATAAGTTATCTGACCATTAGTTAAATGATGATTGTGAAACATGTTCTAATGGTTAGTGTCTCGGTTAAGGTTACTTAATCCTGAGAGTTTACCACCGATTGTGAAACTGGTGGTTAGAAGTTTTCCCAAGCTTTTAGAGTGCTTGGTCCCTAGCCCCCAGCTCCTTCTATAGCTTTTGAACCGCTGTCCACCCATTCATTACCTATAATCCCCTGATGTGCCGGCGCCCATATTAGAGACACTACACTTGGTAACTTCGTATGCTAAGCTTAGTGGCTGATCTTGTTGTGCTTGTTCAGTAAACTCTGTATGAAAGTGATCTCCTGTCAACCTTCATTTGAATTGGTGTTCTTTGTCTAGCCAGAACCTTTGTGATTCCACTGAACGATTCCGGATCTATGAAGTTTCATTTAGAGCCTTCTTTAGCTAACTGCTCTGCCAATTTCTTACCTGCAATCCCCACAAGTGTCGGCCCCGATACTGGATACTCTGTTGTCTTTTTCCTGCATTTTAAGGGATTCTTTACAGTTTTTTACCAGTCCAAAATTAGTGGTTGTGCTTTTGATAGCTTCAAGCAGAGTCTAGCAGCCAGTTAGTTAGTATTTCAATCTTTTGTATGGTATGTCCTCTTGTGATGTTTCCATCAATATAGACTAGAGCGGCAATCTCTTCTGCTTGAAATACAGACGTGCAGACCAAGGCTAAAGAACACTCCCTTTGGAGGTCTGTTTTTACCAGCCCTAGTTCCTTAATTTGTTTAAGAGCCATCGAAGAAACAAATCATGTCTCTAAAATTACCTGGATGCATCCCTTGATGGGATAATATCCAAACACATTAATTTGAAATTTTGGTTTATCTATTATTGTCCGTTGTATAAGTACGTCCTTCTCGAACAGTGTTCGAGGTCCATATGCCCGATTTCATTCTCTCCACTCTTGTAAACAATTCTAGAGAAAGGTGGGCTTTTATTGATGGCTTTTTTTCGTTTTGTCCATTGTTCAAGTAATACCAAAGAGAGCTTGTCTTTTGATAGCAGTTGATAAATTCACTGGCAGAAGATACTTCTGTTCCTCTCCTCCAAACTACCGTTCCATATCTAATCGTTGGCCTTATCACAGTTTTATTCTCCAGGTGTTATCCATAACTCTTCTGCATTACTCAGAAAAGCCTAGTTGTCTTGTGTCCTCGAATTTAGTTTGCAACCAAGTAACACTAGGTACCAGATATTGAACTTCTTTAGATATTTCCAGCTTTTCTTCAAACAAATATGTTAAGAATATCTAAGACAGTGGCGTAGCAAGGTAACCGAAGGCTATATTATAACCTTTTTGCAAATGGCGAAAGCAGGCTTCACTATAAAGACAGTTATTGATTTTGCTTCCAGGTATGCCAAGCCAACGTAATATTAAAAAAACGCCTAGAAGCGGGCCGTTTCTACGATTTCACCGTAGAAGCAAGAAGCCAAAGAGGCGAATCCTCACTATTAAACTGCTCATTCCGTGCCACAAACGCAACAACACCTTTGGAAAAAATTTTTCCCGGCGCCCTTAGCCTCTTCTCAATATCGGAAAGTGCTCGTCGGAACACTGAACTCGGAACCATTCGAGCTATGGGTAATCCCCAACTTCCCAGAGCAGTGCTTTTAGAGTTATGGGGTTCACCAGAATTTGGTCTTCATCAAAAACTAGTAACTGACAGAGATGCTGAAGGGACCGTTTTACTTTTAAGCTCTTTGGATTACGAAATGAAGACTGTACATCATCTTACGATGTTAGCTAATGTAAGTAAAACTGATTTTTTTTATATTTAATATACTTAATAAAGTTTTTAGGACCCGTGGACCAACATGGCTGAAGATACTAGAAATATAGCTGGCTGGCCGATTTTAGTAGCTGTTTTGGACGAGCAAGATACTCCTCCTATTTTCACTATAGCTCCACCAACTACTACACTCAGTCCAAACTTACGTACGGGGGATTTGATACTTCGAGTTCACGCTGAAGATGGTGACAGAGGAAATCCTAGAGACGTGCGGTATGGACTTGTTCCAGACAAAAATCCATACGTTACATATTTCAATATAGATGAGACAAGTGGTAAGTAACTTCATCTTTAGAAAGCTTCAGATACAATACGATTTGAGAAATTTCAACATCTGAATTTTTGGCGGTGTATATTAGCGATTCAACCTCAGGTCCAAGCGTAGATATATGCATGTATATATAGCTGGTAGTCAGTATAAGGATTTGCTTTATATTTATAGTACTGCTGGACAATACCTATAGGGTTGTATTTTGTCCAATGTTGTTTTGCTGTTAAGCCAAAAGTTTTGCCAGGATTCTTTGGTGGTAATTTGGAAGCAGGATCTAAATGGTTATGGTAATAAAAGAGGAGGTTTCTGTGGCATGATTGTCAACATTTTAATTGCCAGTAATTTCAATTCGTGATTGGAGCTACATAAGATAGACTGTAACATCACGAGCTGAGAGAGTTTATAGTGTATAGACTACTGAGTGATCAGTAAATATTGTGCACTAATAGAAGAAAGAAAATTGGTACAAAATACGACAAGTTTGACAGAAGAGGTAATACGTTTCAAGGCAAGGAGAATATTATACAGCTTACCAGTGTGAGTACTACATATTGATGGTTTCAGCTGACGCCATACTGTGGTGGATCGTGTGGATCGTATTGTATTGCCTTCTAGCGGCACTTATCGAAAGTAGGCCTGAGGTAGAAAAATAGGTAACTATTAAGGGTAATTAATGTGGTACCATCTACATTTTAATAACTTAAAAATGTCAACGTTGCCATGTTTCAATTATAAACAAACTAGATAATTCAGTGTTCCTGTGAAAGCCCGAGACACACCTTAATTGTGATATTAATAAAAGTGGAAAAGTTGTGTATTTTGTTCGTTTTAAGTTGAGAACATTATCTATTTATTGTTCGCCAATCGCCACACTTCTATTATGGAGAAAGATATAAGTGAGTATCACAATACTAGCAATACCATGGTTTCAGTTTTCCAAAAGGGCCACGCGCTGGTAACATTGTGACACTTACTTATCTTTGTACATAATAGAAGTGTGGCAAATAATAAATATTTAAGTTTTTAACTTAAAACAAATAAAGTACACAATTGTAATAAACCCTTTTTGTCTAGTATATATTATGTATGAGCTTGATAATTTTAAAATGTACACGAAAACATAATATTCATAATACCACTAACATATTTAAGGTGTGCGTCTTGGTTTTTTACAGGAACTCAGAGGTATCTAGTTAGCTCATAATTGAAACATGGCAACATTTCATTACTAAGTGAGTTAATAGTAGATAGCTGTACACTAATTTTATTACAGTTTCTGATTTCCCAGTTTTCTACCTTATACCTACTTTCAATACGTGCTGATAGATAGCACTATAGTTTGTTCCTTTGCCGTTACGTCATACATTGTCCAGCTTGTTCTCTCATTCATGAAATGGATGAGACGGAATTATGACGTCATTAACGTATTTCTTATTTAAGATCGACATAAATTTTATCTGTTACTTTTGACAATTGAGTTGTCTTATTTTGAAAACAATTTTTAACATAATATGTCATTGATTATAATTTTGAGGTTAAGTGTAAAATAACATTCAACAAATATAAGACATTCGTAAAACAGCAGAATACGTCACCGATTATGACATAACGGCAAATGATGGTTGAACAAACTATACAATCGATCCACCGCAATATGGCGTCAAATAAAACCATCAATTGGGGAACCAATTAGTTTGTTGTTAGTTGTAGCTGAGCAACCAACACCAAAAGAGGTTGAAAGAAAGAAGAAGAATAAGTCTGTAGCACCGATCACCGCTAAAAGGCAAAATTTTTACATTTAATGTGCGACGGATAATCTCCGTTGGTGAGGATCAGTATACACTGATATTGGTCAAATATTTCAATTCTTCTTTCTTGTAGAGATATAGATATTAAGAACACACTATTAATATGTAAATTCTTTCTCGAAGCGGAGCATGTGAACAGTAAAGAAATATGTAACGTATGTCGATTGCTGATCGTATGGTTCAATTTAATAGCGAGTAGTTAGAATAAGCTTTCTTTCTCCTGTGAACCATGAAACAATAAGGTTGAATTTTAAATTTATTTTGAGAGATTTACCGCAAACTTTACTTTTCTAAAGTGCATTCAATGTGAATGCACTTACTTAGTACCTGAAACTTAGTACCTGGAACTTAGTACCTACGACTTAGTACCTGAAAGTTTGTACATGAGACCTGTACCTGCCAATTTTCCGGACGAAGTAGTTTCCATTAGACATCTCAGACACGTGGAAAATTAAGGAAAGTAAACCAATGTAAAAACAACGTGCTTCAACAAACAACAACAATATTTTTTTTTATTTTTTTTACTGTGATATTTTTAAAGTCATTATACAGCTTGTAAATTTAACAACGTTGTTCATATTCCTTCCCTTCCAACATTTCCAGGTTTGTTGATAGAGAGTTGTGAGGTGAAAAACAAGTCGACTAATATTATTCAGGGTGGCGCCCACTTACCTTTGTTGATTAACTTTAATTACATCTCTTAACTTGATTTATTAACTTATTAAATTCATTTGGTTCCTTAACTTCATTTATTATCTCATTAACTTCAATATAACTTCAATAACTTAAATAAAGTAGGATTACCCGCGAACCGGTAAGACTACTCCCTGAATTGATATTAGCAGTGACTATAACAAGAATTCTTGTTATAGTCACTGATATTAGTTTGGTCTCCGAATTCACACCTGAGGTGCTCTCCACATTGAGTCGCCGTTGCAATTTATATTGACGTATTATTTTAAATAAATAATAGGTAACAGTGTCTCTCATGTGTATCTCTCCTATTAACCCCACTCATATTCTAAGGTGATTTTATGTTTATTACGTCAAAAAAAATAGTATCTATATTATACACCAAAGTGGTGAAGACTATTATTATTGACCAAGCACCTCCTCGCGAAATAAGGTGCGAGGTTTATAAATGTCTTCAACACTATGGTGTATATACAATTTTTTCCACTACTAACCTAATTTAACACAAAAATTAAAAACAATTCACAAGCGCACCACGAGAAGCGTTTACTCCGTCGTCTGACTGACAAGTACACTGTCAGTTTTCGATATATTATGAACGTACTCGTTATGTCATCCGTCATTTTTGGTTGAGCGCGAATTTTAAACTAATGGCATTTTTATTCAAATAATTTTATCTTGATATCTTGATAGGTAATTTCAAGCAGCAAATACGTTAAAGACAATCTCCTGGGTATACAAGATAATGTTTCACTATCCCTGAATTCTCAAAATATTTGAATTTGTCAATTATTGACCTAGGTTAATAATAGAAAAATTATTAACCACTAATAGAAAAATTCAACTTCTCCGTTGGCTAGAAGTAGCAATAATTGCCAACTTCTGGTAGTAGTGGAAAAAATCTTGAACGATCTAGTAACCTCGATACGATTCCACTCGTGATTTAAATAAACGTATAATAACCGTCGAATCCCATTATTAAAACTGCTGTCTCAAGATTGAATCACGACACCAATATAATTCATTTTGAAATCCATTGTGTAAAACACCGAAATAGGACGCGATTTGCATAAATTCCCAATGGTCGACGTACGAGGTGCTGGTTTTTCCGGAAGCTGCATATCGCATTTTGATCTAACACGAACTTTTTCGATCGATATTTTTATGTTGAACCGTGAAAATTATAGCTATTCTAGTATACTTTATTACGAATCAAGGTTTTCGGAGTGATATTATTGCATTTATAAGTAGACTTACGATCAATTTCCACCCACTTTCATAACTTTGACCCAATTTCTTGTACAACATCATCAGAATTATTTCAACATTTTTCTCCATAATCAGAATCTTTCCTACCTCCCGATATATTTTGGTTAGTTTAGTTTTTTGTACAGCTTTTTCCACTTATTTTTATCTTAAGCATTTCCTTGAGTATCGCTCCATTTAATTCCTAAACTAACAGCCGCATTTTTTTACTTTCTTATTCCAAGCTTTTCTTTATTTTCCTCTTGTTCACTCCTGGGACTCTTGCTTCATATATTTTCTTGGTATGTCTAATATCTTTCATGCGACAGACATGCCCTAGCCATCTTATTATCCCTCTTCAATTTGGTCTTGTATATTATTGACTGTATCTAAAATCTATTGTCTAAAAGTTCCATTCTGTTCTGTTTTTTACTTAGAAATCTTGATTTATGTTTTTCAGCTGGAATTCACTCTTGTATCATAAACAAGGTCTGAGAATTTGTTTATTCCCAACCATATATGTAATGATGTCATTACTAACGTCATTGAAGGCTAGAAAGTGTCATATTACACACCTCTACTTCCCGCCCTGACTACTTGCCCTCACTTCCCACCGTCTAAAATAATGTGATAGTTAATCCATCAATTCTTCATCGGAGGATATATTTCTCTATTTATTATTCGCGAACTTAATACCCATCCGACTTTATCTGACATTTATTCATATTGGTGACAGTTTGTCAAATGTAATATTTTAGGTGTGTTCAGAACGGAACAAAGATTTATTAATTTTGATCGGGATATGATGGTTGTAGATAATAATTATTTATGTACCAAGGCAGTAAAGTGATACTTTATCGGACGAGTCTGAAATTATGAGACGAGCGAAGCGAGGCGAATAACAGGCGAGTCCGATAAAGACACTTTACTGACGTGGTGCATACATAATTTTATCGCAAACTGCTCAGAATTCAGAATATAAAAAAATGAGGTATTTTTCATTGCATATTATTATGACAAAGTAAACAGCACATATAGAACAAATCTACTTATTATTTGTTATATTTAAATTGAAGGTACCTACTCCCTGAAGCATTATAAAAGTCAAAGGAGTTCCAACAATAATTTGTTATAAATAAATCGCAAGAAAACTATTATCGAGCGGTAATAAGGAGAAGCGTGACACTGACAGATGATGATTTTCGAGTAATGTCAAAGTCAAATTACTTTACCAGACGCATATGTCACTTTACCAGACGCATATGTCACTTTACCAGACGCATATGTCACTTTACCAGACGCATATGTAAACTGTTTGCTTACTTCCGGAAATCAATCTGATAATTGACGGTTTTACTGACGGTTGGCGATAAAATATTATACAAACCTCGGTATGAAGTTTTTCATTCCTGTCTCGAGATAATAGCTAATCTCTCGACAGTAATGAAACTCTTCCCACCTCGGTGTGTAATATACTATTTACTAACTTTGTAATCATTTCCTTACTTGTAATTATTCAGTTAAGTGTAGTTAAGATTATCTTCTTCTGCTATTAGACTTATAGCTGGAGGTACTCTGTAGATTGCAGAACACACATGAGATCTATATTGCTGCAACTGCCAGCACGTGTGCTATTTCTTGTACCTACTACATTTGCCGGGTAGGTACTGATAATAAGTGCAAGTTTTTTTCTTATAACCAGGAAATATCAAATGCAGAAGGCACACTGTCCTCTCTGTACCGAGGTGATATTAATGTAAAACAAATGCAAATTAGATCGGCTGTTCAGATGGTTTACATCCAAACTACATATTCCTCCCTGGGCCCGTATTCTTAAGGGACTAGTGAGAATCTCACCAATGAGATTGAGTGTATTGCATGGTTGCCTAAAACATGGGAGTTTCAAATTTGTCATATTTTTAAAGGCAATAGTGAGATCTGCAATATCACCGGACGAAATCCAATACGCATGTTTCTAAGCTTCTCACCGCTTTTGGCGAGATTCTCTATCGGTCCGAACCATGAGAGATTGAATCTCTCTCGTTTCAGGCAACCCGTAATGCACCAATCTCATTGGTTAGATTCTCACTAGTCCCTTAAGAATACGGGCCCAGGTCACAGAATCTCGTGAGATGTTGATTTCAAACCAAGCGTGTTGTCGGTATTGTAGGATATTATCAAGTCTATTTATCTCCTGTTCGGTTTATGGACAAGGCGGAAAATGTTTTCTTGATAATTATTTTGTTTCTTTGAACCACTGTATACTAACTATTGTGTTAAAAATACTTTTTGCTTGTGGAATATGTAGGAAATTCACTTTTCTTCAACTTTATTCTGCTAAAAACCACTGGCGTAGATGTTATAAACGAAAAACTTAATTTCTAGGTTAGATTCTACTCCCCAGTTTATAGGGCATGTCCACCAACTTTAGAACATAAAACAGACTGTCTGTTTTATGTTTTTAGCTACCAACTGTCAAGTTGAAACTAATGACAGTTGCCCTGAGGATAAATAATTATTTTGATAGATTTTAGATTTGTAATTTGGTTGTTTTGTATTGATGCAGACTTGCAAAAGCTTAAACATGTGTTTGTCGTCCTTGCCGAGGTCATATATGCTGATGAAATGAAAATTATTTTGATCAAACTTTACCCCCCTGCCTGTTGGACTGAATACATCTATAAAGTTTGTGTTTCATTCCAATTGACAGCGGCAAGTTTTCTTTTAGTAAAAAAACACGTCTATGTGAAAGAATTTCTAAAACTATCAATTATTATTATCCAAGCTTTTATGTACACTTTCCCCTATTTTGTTTCGGCGAAGTAGTAAAAGTTTTCGACACGCAAACCCTTTTGAATAAGTTGAAATGTTTCATTTTAAGTGCATGTTTTGATGTTGAAAACTTCCAGCGAACGTAAATAAAGAGAGCGGTTATTTTTTATAAGATTTTTTTTGTATTTACTCGTTTATTTAATTTTACAGGCAAACAAGGTGAAGATAACCACGTTTTCTAATTTTAACGAGCTCAATGCTAGAATTAAAGAAAAATTCGAAATACGAGTTCTTAATTATAATATTTAAAATTTTTTTTTTTTGTGTTTTTAAATAAGGAACTAAAAACAACTTGAAATGAGTAAATTTAAACAGTTTTATTGAAAATAAAGATAATAATGATTTGTATAATGTACTTAACGCTAAAGATAATCCGATAGGTCTTAGGTACGGAAGCCGGGTGGGCTCATTGGTGACTAGTGGACTAGTGGCCACGGTGTACGCACCCACCGCGTGAGGGATAAATGCAGATTTCTACCTTTTTTTTTTCCAAGGAGCCGTCCCTTCGCCGGTACCACCTCAGCCTCCTGGGCTTATTGTGGATACTCCTAGTGTTCTGACTACAACCTATTCAGCCAATCCGTTCCCTGTATTAGCTCATACAGGTTCTTTGCTGGTTGGTTGTAGAAGTCTTCTGAAGTCATTTGGGTTCTGCCATATAGTTTCTGCCTTCTGTGGTCCAGCGACTCACAGTTGCATAGTATATGCAGAGCTGTTTTGGTATCCTTTTTGCATCTTCTGCATGTAAGGTCTCCGTTATACAGCCCTATTTTGTTTAGGTCCTCCTTTGTGGGAAAGTGTCCCGTAAGTAGCCCCGTTATGGTGCGTAGTTTGTTCCTACTCATTGAGAGCAGTTCTTTCGCTACTTTTTCTCATGGTTCTTTTATGAATTTCTTCCCATGTATTTGCCTGGTCGTATTCTTCCAGTGTTTATTGTGTTGTTCTTTCAACCACTCTTTTAACCATGACCTCGTTAAGCATCTGGGGATGCCCACAGCAGGTTCGGGTTCGTTCATTAGAGTTGACGATCCTACTCTTGCGAGTTTGTCAGCTTTTTCATTGCCTGCGATTCCTTTATGACCTGGGACCCACTCCAGTGTTACACTGTTCCGAGTCGCCAGTCTTCTAAGTTCTTCACCGCATTCCCATACTAGCCGAGATGTCACCCTATAGCTCTGAAGTGCTTTAAGGGCGGCTTGACTGTCACTGTAGATCCTGATCTGCCTGTTGTTGTAGGCTCTCATATTATTAGCACTTGCACATGCAAGTATTGCATAGACCTCTGCTTGAAATACAGAAGCGTATTTTCCTAGCGAGACGATTCCTTCATATTTGCTCGTCTTGCTGTATATGCCCGCTCCGGTGCCGAGTTCATTTTTTGACCCATCTGTATACCAGATCAGTTCATTCGCTCTACTAAATGGTGGTGCGTTCTCTTCCTCAAGCTCCTTTCGATCTTTGATGACAATCTCGAAGTTCTTGCGAAAGATATATTTGGTGGTCATGTGGTCTGTTGGCATTTTGAAGATGTCATCATCCACATGCCTTATCTCTGTGTGTCCTCTCCCATGTGCCACGTCAAGGTCTGATGCTTTTTCCAGTCGTGTTAGTGCTGCCCTTGCTTCGCACATTATGACACAATGTAGTAGAGTATGTGGAACTCGATTACCTGCCGAGATAAAGTAGAAATCTGCATTTTCCCGCACGTGTCCTAGTCACCAATGAGCCAACACACCACCCTCCTCATCAATCTAGAGCATTTATTTCCAAAGTGTTGGACCATCTGGGGTAGGTACACTATTTTTAAGACAATCTAAGTCGTAAGCTATGAAAAATTTAATTTCTAACTATGTATTTTGATTTTCAGGAGAACTCCGTTTAGCCCACCCGCTGTCAGACATTCTTTCCATCTCACATAGTGGTCAGCCGTTACTGCTTACGGTAATAGCTGAAGAAGTTCGATCCAATCCAGAAGAAGCTCCCGCTCAATCTACAACGGTCCAATTGGCTCTAATTCCACCAGGTGTTACAGCTGGTAAACCGACGTTTGGAGCTATCGAGTACAACGCACTCTTGGATGAAAATTCCCCGATTGGGACTGTCTTGGACCTTCCGCAAGCTGAAATTACTATCCAGCCTGGTGACGTGGTTACGTTAGATCTTATTAACAATAATGGTAGGTTATTTTCTTGAAGAATGTAATTAGGTAAAGATTTTGAAAAATATTTTAATTGTAGGTACTTTCGATATCACTCCAAAAGTGGTAGAAGCTAATTCGAAATTCCAAATATCCGTCAGAAATCCGAAGTATTTAGATTACGACGAAAGACAATCTGTGGAATGTTACGTTGTAGCAAAAGAAATCGGCGCCGGGAATTACACAGCTACAGCTAAATTAACTGTCATATTAAACGACGTAAACGATAACCCACCGAAATTTACCGAAGAAAAATATTATGCGAACGTCCAAGAGCACGCTAAAATTGGTACACACGTACTAGTAGTCGAAGCAAACGATATAGATAAAAAATCGAGAAGTAAAATTCGCTATATTAACTTAAAGGGAGAAGGCAGTGAATTTTTTACTCTAGATCCCGATACAGGTTTGATAACCGTCGCTGATTCCTCTCGATTAGACGCTGAAACTTTCCCGGTTTTAATTTTACAAGTAGAAGCAGCAGACGAAAACGGAAAAGGTCTTAAAACCAACAGCACCATCGAAATAAAAGTAGTAGATATCAACGACAATGCGCCGGCGTTTGAAAAAAACGTCTATGAATTTATCTTAAATTCCGATAAGACCGGATTTACCACACCGGCAATAATAAAAGCGACAGATAAAGATCAAACTTCACCTAACAACGAGGTACATTATGAAATTATAAATCTACCAGAAAATTTATACATCGACGAAAAATCCGGTGAGATTTTAGTAACAAAAACTTACGACATTGAAGATTTGGTAATATTGAAGACGAGAGCTTGGGATGGCGGCGTACCCAGATTATATAACGAATGCGAAGTCAGGATTTATCCACCCGAAGGACATTCGAGAAAAATGATTTTTATCGTACCGGGGTCCAATCCTGATAGGGAAAACGTGGTGGAAACTTTAAAAACCTTGACCGGAGGAAGAGTTTCTATTGACAGGATTAGACCCTATAATGGATTTGAACCTGGAGCTACATACGTTGCTAATGATAATGATAGAGAACGGTAAGTTGGTTTGGTAGTACAAGGAAGTAAACTTGTACTTCTGCCAAATCTCTTCATTCATTAATTCATACGTTTGGGTTGGGATCAACAGCCCAGGCACTTGAACTGAATATTTGTACCATTACCCATGTTATCTACCTACTTCCATTCCAGAAGCGTCGTGTCTTCTATATAGAGGGATCTTCAGTAGTTGTTATGGTTGTGTCTGAAGTACTTTCCGTGTAAGTTCTCACAGAAGCAGAGTACCTATGTGAGTAGGTGTTTCATCGTAGAGTTCACATTTTCTGCTTATAGGTTCACTAACTTTGCCCATCCTGTGCAAATGCTTCCTCAGGGTACAATGTCCAGTCACCAGATCGGTAACTGTCTTCAAATTTCTCTTATACCCAGTTTCAGCAGCCTGGACGAGAGTTCCTTTTATCTAACTTATTCAGTAGACTCTTAGTATGGAGGTGTCCAGCAATTAAAGCCCAGAGTGGATATACCATCAACTCAGGGCTTGCTGACGAATGTCGAGAACGACTTGCTGATCTTGCAAGTCGGAACGCAGTGCGGCTAGAATGGATTCCGGCCCACTTTGGTTTTGGAGGCAACGAAATGGCGGATGCACTGGCTGCGGAAGGGGCGGCAGACCAGGAAGAGGCTGAGGAACCAGCACCTCGCTCATTGTAATGCCCTGCAGGGTCCTAGACAATCCCAACTTCTACTAAAGGGATGGACTGATGGACACGCTAGGGCAGCTATTATTGAACTACCAAGAAGTAGGTTGAAGAAAGCAGCAGGACTCCTAACAGGGCACTGCTGTGTGAGGAAGCACCTCTACAACCTAGGAGTAGAGGAAAGTTCCCTATGTAGGGGTTGCGGCATGACTGACGAAACTTCGGTCCATGTTCTCTTAGAGTGTCCACACTGGGCTGTACTACGCAGGCGAACCTTCGGAGTCCCTGTTATGGCCCCTGGAGACACTAGCAGGCATCCACTGAAAAATGTTGTGGACTTTATTGAAGGGCTCGGCTTCATGGATGTCTAGGTAGCAGGAATGGCACAATGGGCCCGCCATTGGCGTCAGTGCCGGAACCTTGGCTTGAGTTTGTCTAGGTCAAGGCTCGCCTGCACATTTAGTAGTAGTAGTAGTAGTAGGAGTATGGAGGTGTCCTTGTGTCAGCCTCATTCCCTGCAATCGCGTTATGTGCTGGCACCCATATTAGAGACACTTTGTTGTCTCTTGCCAGCATGTTAAGGGATTCTTTACAGTTTTTTACCAGCTTAGACCTAGATGTTGGATTGCTGATAGCTTTAAGCAGAGCCTGGCTGTCAGTGAATTCCACTATGCATATTCAGGGATATATGTAGGCACTTAATTCTAAGCCACACTGCGTTCTATAAGATCTTTTTGACGATAATGTGTTCCTTGACAAAATCTACTTTTGAATAGCACTGTATAGAGAAGATGTTACAAGAGTGAAAACCCATTTTAAATACCTCGCAACCTAGGTTGAGGACCTAACTTAACCTACCAAATAATCAAAATATTTCGATATAAGAATTCATCAATGAATTAAGAGATTCAGCACTCTTAACGTTCTAAAAAAAACAGAAAAAAGGGGGGATGGGACTTTTGAATGTTCAGCCGATCTATATTTACAGATGTGCTTGTAACCTTCTTCAACCACTGCAAATAAATCTTAATCTAAACAGAGCTTCACAATTGATAATAAAATCAACTCTTCTTCATTGCATTACTTGCATAAAACCCTACATTATTCTGGAAGAAGCTCTACGATTTCCCAACGATTGGCCTTTTATATTTTAAGCCCTTTTGTAATTAGTATGTTCAATTTCAGTATTCACTAATCAGTTCGTTCACTTTGTCATTTATCCCATCCAGGATTTTTAATGTAGTTATTCATTTGAGATGTTACACTTTTTATCGAAATTAATCTAATTCGTTTTAAATATTTTTAGAAGTGTCGTAGAAGCAACTGTGACATTTTCAAAAGGATCCGTAGTCGATTTGAACGAAATTAATAAAATAATCAATCAACGAGTCGAAGAACATCGCGTTAAAGAAAAAGAAAAGGAAATTATAAGAATACAAGAAGGTAACAGTACCAGCTTAACGTGGTTATTAATCTTATTTCTAATTCTTCTTTTGCTCGCTATTTTAATTATGATAATTTGTTGTCTCTGCAAACAATGTCCTTTATATCACTACGCGTTTTATAAAAATAAAAAAGAAACACCAGATGTGGAGAAAATAGAAAAAATTCATATAATTGGAGCTGAAGAAGGTAGGGATAATAAGTCGGTGCAAGTAGCTGAATGGTTTGGAAGAAGGGAAGCTTGGACGCCGGAACAAGTTGACGTTGAAGCTGAATCTTTGAGAAGACATGAGGTTAGTGAAAATAATCCAATTTATATTCTAAATTCAGCATAAGTCTTGGCGATCTTAGCTAACTGCGTTATCTTGAGAGAAGGAGTAAATGTTATGATCACTGCGACTTGTGCGCAGCAATAGGCGTGTCTGAGTGAATGCTTAAGCTAACTTTGTCCGGCTGTACTTTCTTTTACAATTTTTACGTTTTCAGTTCGACCGAGGCTCAGATAGAGGAGGTTTAAAACGAGTCATTAGACAAACTGACATCCAACAGGAACCCTCTCGAGATCAATTCTACACAAGAGAAGGTAACGCGGATATTTTAAGATTAATCACTAGAGGAGGAGAACCACAACGAGAATTTCACTTGGCTACTGAACCGCACTACATGACAGCTGATACCGGAAAAGATATACTGATGAGAAGGTTTATAGAACAACAACAAAGCGATTTGAGGACCCAAGTACGTTCCAGACATTAATTTATTTCGAACAAAAGGTAATAACAGTGTTTTAGGTTGTCCTGCCAAACGCTGTAAGAGCTCAAAGTGAACAAGAACTGCTAGAAGCATCTCTACGTCAACAAAACGCTTTGCTACGACAAATCCTTCTAGATCGTGAAAGGGATTTACGTCTAGAGACTCAATCTCTTCCAGCTGGTACTCAGACGGACCAAGATGCTGGTACCCAAACGGAACCGGAGTTATCAAGACCGCCAAAGAGAGAGATTCGATCAGACAACGATCAAAGTGAATATAGCGACGAAGAAGACGAACTAGCAATAATTAAAGCCAAAGCTAAAAGACGTAACGGTCGTAAAATGCATATGAGACGTAGAATTAAAACACCCATACAAGAAGAAGTGGAATTAGAAATAGAACAACCTCACAGAGAAGTGAAGTATATGGAAAGTCATCATTCTTCCAAGGCGGAATTGAAAAAGGAGATACTAGAAGAGTTGTTGGCTTCGTTGGAACAGAGTTTTGACAGTGACAGCGGAGAACAATATTATAGGGGAAAAAATAAAGTAAGGTATAATAAACAACAAGTTTTCTCCGATGACAGTCTTGATGTAAGTCC